>PVIU01007574.1:0-90679 GCA_004026605.1 Ondatra zibethicus | reverse complement strand
GTGTGTGTGTGTGTGTGTGTGTGTGTGTGTGTGTGTGTGTGTGTGTGTGTGTGTGACACTCAGCATACTACCTAGTCAGTGTTTTCTACCTTTGAGGTAGGCATTCTACCCCTGTGCTCCACCCCCATCGCAAAGCTGATCAGAAGGCAGATTGCTGCAAGCTTGTGAATCAACCTGCTGTGTTGGTTGCTGCATAAGTAATGTATCAAGGTTCTATTTCTGCAATTGCTTGGACCCACTGATTTGTATATCCCATCTATTAATACCAATGCAACATCATCAATACTACAGAAAACATAAATCCTTTTAAATGTGATTGGAAGAACTTCAATAAAAAAAAGAAGAAAAGAAACAAGCAAAGGAATGATTTGGGCCACTGGGATGTGCTGGGCAGGAAGGGCACACAATGCAGGCCCTGAGACCGGGTAGGTGCTGCACCCTCATAGACTCAGCTCAGCTACTTGTGAGGTAGATGCAGGATGAGCACTTGAACCCAGGAGACCAAGGCCAGCCTTGCACTCTAGCAAGCCTCCATTTTAAAATATCAAATAAATAAATAAATAAATAAATAAATAAATAAATAAATAAATAAATAAATAAATAAAAAGCCAACCTGTGAGTCATTTAGAAAAGACATACTTTCTGCCAGGCCTGCCTTCACACTTAAGGAAAGCCTCATGGTTGTGCCAATGACATGAAATAATATTGATGTAAATTGTAACGCACACGCCTAGGGCTTCATTAGCTGAGTGACACTGACTGTATTGGGGGTGGGGGGAATGTGTTAAGAGTTGGTGAGGTATTGAGAACCAGTTAGCGAAATGTAGGTCTCTCCTTTAAAGCATCCCTCAGGAACGAGGCTGCCAACACAGGCATTGACATGAGAGCCCCTGCCGCACCGACACACTCCCTCTCCTCAACTTCCACATCCTCTTATTTAAATATGCAAATGCAAATCTATTGAAGAAACTTTAATTCCACTGTAATAAACGTGTGGGGGGGTGGGGGCGTTGAGTTAGAATAGATAGTGGAACACCCATGAATCGTGGTCTTTTTATCAATAATTACTTTTTATGTATAGGTTTGTGGAAATCCATGTGCCAAGATAAACAGGTACATATCACACCCGTCATGTTCGGAAAGTTGCCACCATTTAACTGCAAATGTCGAAGCCACAAGCCACAATCCATAGAGGTTTACTGTTCAGAAAAATACCTAAAAAGGCCTGCTTAGCCATTACATCTAAATTAGTTGTTACATAATATTAAATTTGGGCACATGGTCTAATTAAGACATAACCCTGGTCCCTAACTCGGATTTCTAATATAGCGTCATGACTTGCCTTGAATTAAAGTAAATGCAGACCTAATTAGATAAATACGGTAGTTATCATGATCTGATTATTAAGCGGCAATTTCCAAGTCCTTTTGCAGAAGAAAATTTCATCTGGTTTTGTAAATATTGAGAGACAGCGAGCGGTGTGGTGGGAACTGTAGCCTAGGTGTAAGGCAGGGGGGAGTCCTGTTTATTTTACCACATTTTCCTTTGCATGGGAATTTTGTTTTGTGTGCCCTTGTCTCGGCTCGTTTTGTGCTGCTGTAATCAGATTTCACAGACCGGGTGATTTATAGTGAACGGAAATGGATGAGCTCATTTCTTGGATGGCCAAAAGTGCAAGGTAAGGAAGCTGGTACCGGGGAGGGCCTCATGCTCTGTCCTCGCCTGGGGGACTGCAGAGAGACAAGAAACAGAGCAAAGGAGCATGAACGATGGGCTCACTCTTACCTGCAGAAGGTGGTGTCATGTCCCAAGCACTTTCCAACATCCCACATGGGATCAGGCATGCCACTCATGGCCTTTGTGGGCACACAGGAACAGTGGGTACTCCTGTCCAAACAAATAAGTGCTGATCTTTCTGGTCTGGGTTGACCTGGACTAGGCACAGCGTCACTATCATCTGCCACATTCCAGGTGTGACCTAGAGTAGTTCCGATCCTGAGTGCCTTCTGAATGCCCATGTGCCGAAGGTTTGGTCCCCAGAATGGCACTGCTGGCAGGTGGTAGAAACTGGGAGCCTCAGAGCCTAGTGGGGGGAGGGCAGGCTGTCAGAGTGTGCAGTCTTTGCTTCACCATGATGTGAGCCTGTGCTATGTTCCTGACTGGACCGCTTCAGCTCACAAGAACAAGGTCAGTGACCATGGAGTGGAATCTTTGAAACCTTTCTTTACCTACTTGAATAGCTCATATTTTTGTCACAGTGGTGGAGGCTAAGGATGGGTGGAATGTAGAAATTTTCTGACTTTCCTAAATAAAGGAGAGATAAGAAGCACTCCAATTGTCACCTGGCTGTCTGTGAGCAGGTGACCAATGCCAGTGTGGCAGAAGACAAGCATAGGCATGGCTTCATTTCTGGTTACTTTTCCTTCTGTTAACTGCAGAACCATCCTTATATTTGGGAAAGCAGGCCATACTTCCTCGCTTTCTGACTCTCAGTCATGTCTGTGTCCTCCTAATGGGTCTTACTTGCAGCTTGCCCTGAGGGCGAAGGCACTGGCTTAAATTCCCATCCAATCTCTCAGTCCTTTCAAAAGTGCGCCCCCTCTTCTGAGAAGCAGGTGCACAGGGAGGGATCTCCCTGGTGGCCCTGTTTCGGCGGAGTCCCTTCTCCATCCTCACTTAGTGCACAGCCACATGACTGATTCCGGTGAGGTTTGTTGGCCAACACCCCAGTCTGGCCTTAATTTCTCTCTAGGTCTCCTGCCGCGCATCTATGCTCTACCTAAGGCCTTGGCGCACCCTCTGTGGTTGTCACTCCTATCTCCATCATAGGCGATGTGATAAAGAACTCTGTCTAAGTCCAGAACATGTTCCCATCCCCAGACAAAACCCGGGGCTTTGGAATGCCCTGTAGCGAGGTGAGGTTAATACCATCTCGGTTTGGTACTTGAGCTCTTTGTACCTGTGCCATGGCCTCGTGAAGTCATAGTGACCGTAGTTCTCGTACCGGTGGCAGTAAGAACAAGTTAAAAAGCCTTATCTGTGACAGTACTTAGCTTTCCAAGGAATGAATAAAACACAGTCCCAGAATAAAACTTTTAAGTGGCAAGGAAACAAAAAAAGTGAGATCTTGTAGAAGAGGAGCTGTAGAACCCAAACCACTTTGAGTCTCATACAAATGTATCTTTCAGTGATTATCACCCATTCTTCCCTCGGAGAAATGACCAGCATGTGTAAGCTTTGCTGGGGTCACAAGTGTGAAAGACTGTCTTTTTTTTTTTTTAAGTTAAACGGCATGATGATATACCATTTAACTAGAGTACTTAGAAACAACATATGCCAAATGTGGTGTGGTGGAACATGACAATGACCCATTCCATCTGTAAATGGCAATGTCTTAAGCAGTGCCACCACTCATGAAGCCCACCAGACCCATCCGGGATTTCTCAGAGCCAGGCCTAAAATCTGACTGTGGTCCCAAGAAGCAGAGCCAAGTGGCCTGGAGCATCACAGTCACCGTACTCGGAACCTGTTCTGGCAGGCCCTGGTATGAGCCTGCTGTGGCTTGTGTGCTTGGAGAGTGGCAGGCAGAACTGGCCAGGCCCTCTGTACAATACAGAGAAGTCTGCCATCTGCCATATATCTCATGACCAGTTAGCTTTGCTCTAAACTTATCTGAAGACTGTCCTGTCAAGAGATCTTTCATGAGATGTGTGGTTTTCTCCTGAGCTCCCTCAGTGTGAACTGAATGCATTGCCAGGTGCCACACACAGCAATGCTCTGGACAGAAAATGTGGAGGGTTGGCTTTCTGGCTGCAAGTAGTATAGCAGTCATTGATAAACAGAGTTCATCCCTATAAAGTCACATGGGGCATCCCATATAATGCTGCAGCCTGCTCTGATCTGATTTCCAAGACAGAAGAAAGAACAACTGAGTACCTGGCATGTACCCATTCTCAAATGAGACATCTCTGTACCCTGCAGAACCCCAGTCTCCACCGAGACAACTCTGGGTTCTACAGGACCTCAAGTCTCCAGTGAAACACGTCTGTAGAACCCCAGGCTCCAATGAGATGTCTCCAGCACATCAGTGTCCCCCACAGAGCGAAGCTGCTTCCTCTTGGAATCTTGGATCCATGGGGTTCTGTGTATCCCCACTGCACACACCATGTAGCTTTTCTTTGTTTTACTCCTTACTGAACTACGTGGGACCTGCTGTGTTCTCATCTCTTCTGATGGGGAGTTCAGTCTTGCGCAGGGAGTAAGCAAGCGAATATGTTAAAGAGAGGACGTGATTTGAAAGGTTGTTACCTGCTCTGCATAGTTCTGGCTTTTTCCAGCTGAAGGTTCAGAGTCTGTGACTAGCCATGGTGAAGGAGAAAAGGCAAAATGAACTCAGTGGTGCTGGCTGCACTTTGCAAGCCCTTCATCGTCTGACTTTATCCTTTGGCTAGATGCATGGAAAGAATTGTATTGTCGTATGTGAAGACTGGACAGGCTGGACAGTCTAGGGTCAGCAGTGTGTTGGAGGCCTCAGACATGACCTTCAGTTCCAGAGGGTTGAAAGAAGATGCCAAAGTTCCTGGACGGCAGCAGATGAGAGCATTGAAGCATGGTTGCCTGGGAGGATGGCAGATGAGAGATGGCTGTGTGGTTGCCTGGGAGGGAGACTCTTCCATGTGTGTGTTTCTGTTGTTTCTACATCTCCACCCCTTCCTTCCTCCCCTAACCCATTTGCCACCCACCCCTGGCACATAGTGCCCTTTGTCATTTGGCCACTTTTGTGTTCGAGAGATCTTCCCCTGTGCTCCTGGGCTTCCTGTGCTCCTCATCACCATGCACCTGTGGGACGATGTTTTCACAAAGCAAAAGGACAACCAAAGCTGAATGAAAATAATGCTTTGCTGCTTAAGTTCTCCTGCTCCTTCCCATAGGAGCACAACCACAGAAAATGACACAGTGTGTACTGGAAAAGAGCTGAGTGAATGTTCTCAACACAAACAATAAGTGTCTGAAAATATAGATGTCCTTCCCGTGATGTGAACGTGCTATAAAAGACACACGTATACACACATCAAAATACCATATCCTCATATTGTATCTTAGAAATATGTATGCATTTATGCTTCAGTTTACATATAGGAAATCATTGTTTAGGGTTTCTTTAATTTTCTAGTAAGGGTACAGGGGAGAGAGGCTCCTGTGCTCTCACTGAGAATTTGAGGATGAAGTGAGAAGCCACCTTGGCAGAATGGGCAGAGTGACTCCAGGCTTTCCTTTAGAGTTCTAGCCCTTCTCAGTCTGCTGTTCCTGACTCTGCCACTCAGGCTCTGGGTCCATATGGCCAACAGGTAAGGTTTGGTCCTCAAGCATGAGCTACAGAAGGTCTGGGTGACCTGTGCTCCGCCAGACATTTGAGGCATGAGGTCCCATGTTGATATCCTGTGGAAATGCTGCACGCTAAGGACATGCATGAGAGTGAGGCCTGCTGACTGCCACAAGTCTCCTGGGCCCATGTCTCAGTTGTCTGTTAAGTCAGCGGAGGGTCAGTGTCAGTGAAGACAGACCAGATGCTCCAGGGCCTTGCTTGTTGGGCATTTTCTTTGATTCCCTGCTTGCTCCCCCTGACATTGTGCTTTTCATCAGTGCTGCAGAGCCCTGTGCACAATTTCCACACGCTAAGGTTCTGGAGTCAGGCATGGCCATCACAGGCCAGGTTTTCCTGGCCCTCTCTAGCCCTCAGCCCTCAGCCATCATAGGCCAGCACCATCTCCTGTCTTTGGTGAGACCCTTGTGTCAAGAGAGTTACACCTTTCCTATGGGATGCCATTGCTCAGGTCCTACATACCCCTGTCTCCATCCCACACCCATGCCTGAAATCAAGGGCTCTGTGCACTACCAAGGCATTCCCAGGGCCATAAGTTTTGAGAAATGGGAAACCCTGAAGGAATTTTTTCCACCTTTTCTGATGCCAGGCAGAGGAGAGAGAAATCTAGAAGTGTTTATTTCTGAGATCATCCATGCCATCATCTCATGGAGTTAGAGACTCTGTATCCAGAGGCTCTGTGCTTCCTTCTGTTCTAAGGGACAGTACAGATGTGCATGGTGTGGTCTCCGCCACTGGCTCAGTCTTCATCCAGTTGTGTTCCTAAGGACCATGGGCTCCATTTGCTTTATTCAAAAAAAGAGCCTTGGTCACAGCTGGGCTTGATGCTCAACTGATTTCATGCTTAGGTCATCTGGGAGTTTCCTGTGTTTCCTCATTCATTTAGGCTCACGCCCTAGGTGTCTGCAACAGTTTCACTGAGAGCACAGGGAGCCCTTCTGGCTGTAGCTTATCTTTCCTTCTTCCCTCCCCTCCACGTCTCTTTCCCTCTCTACAGCCTTCCTTCCTTTCTTGGGGTATGCCACTCATTGTCCTCACCCCTCCACATTACCCCAGAGCACTGCAGTTACAGGGGTGTGCCAGTATGAGCACCTCGTGCCTTTTTAAAGGCAGGGAGCCCTCTAGTTGTGTCTCCTTTGAGGATCTCCAGCACTGAAGGGACACTGGCCACCTGGTGCTAAGTATGCAAGTGTTCCTGTCACCTCCGGTTCTTCAAGAATTTACCTGAAATGACAACTGTCTTCCTGATGTCATAGACAAGCCTGGGGTGTCTCCTACTGTACCTGTAGGCTTTGGCTGGTCCCAGCAAGGAGAGGTGGTGCTTGTTTGTTTGTTTGTTTGTCTCCGCAAGGGGAGGTGTTGTTTGTTTGTCTTGGTAAGGGGAGGTGGTGTTTGTTTGCTCAGCTTTCATTTCACATTGAGGAGAGAATGCCTTGCTTTCCTCAGAGTCATTGGTAAAGTCTGTGTCACTCCCAACTGATTAATTTCTTTCCTATAATGAGTGAAGTGCTCTGATGTTGTGGTTGAAGTTAACTCTCTTAATTATTGACTGTAAACACGGCTCTGAGGAATCTTTGGGTGCCATTGGAATACTCAAAGCAGAACCAGGGCCTTGCTGGCTACACAGTCCATCCAAATCAAAAAGCTCCTGGTTCAGTAAGAAGGCTATTTCTCAACACATGTGGTAGGAGGTGTCTAAGATGGCCGGGCGCTGCTTGCCACCAAGCTTGATGATCTAAATTTGACCCCAGGTAACCACACAGTGGATGGAACAAGGGAGCAAATTTCCACAGGACTGGGGTTTGGTTTGGGCACAGTAGAGCCTGACCGCAGAAAGTATGTGACGTAGTAAATTACAGTAATTCAGCGAGATTAAAGCCATGGAAAGCTGTTAGGAGCGGAAGCTGGAGAGATCGGGAGGGAGTAGAACGCTGGGGCGCGGGGGTCACTCAGCTGAGAAGAGCCAGGGATGCAGTTGGTATTCGCTCACTGGTGGTCAGAATGTTGGGGCGCAGGGGTCCCTGGGCTGAGATGAGCCGAGGCTGCAGTTGGTGTCCGCTCACTGGTGGATGTGCTCTTGATGATGTGTGCTTGATGTGCTCTTGATGTGTGCTGCAAGTGTCCTGGGCTTGGGGTGATGGCTCAGAGGTTAAGAGTTTATCCTGTTCTCCTGGAGGCCTGTGTTCAGCTCCCACACTAATACCTGGTGGCACACATTGCCCGTAGCTCCAGGTTCGGGAAGGTTCTGACTGTCTCTGGCTTTTGTAATCACACGTACTCCCATGCACATGCTCACACAGAGACACAAAAACATAGTTAAAAATACAAAACCTTTTTAATCCAAGGTATTCTCTGGATTGTTGCCATCTTGCATTGTTAGTTAAGTGTTAACTATCAACTTTGTTGCAGGAAGCTACCTTCCGGCTGAGCATGGTGCTTAGAGCAGGAGCCCCCTCCCTCCTCTTACTTCCTGGCACTGAAGTGGGGCAGCCAGGAGTCTGGCAGCTGCAGGAGAGCAGTCTCTTGGAGGCACCCAGACTCCCCGGAAACTGGAGGAGATGTATTTTTTCAGATCATTAGTGAATGTGGACAAATAATGGCTCCTCCACCCACCTCCAGTGTCTTCATCTTCATTCCCATTTTAGAGGAGGACAACATTGGCGCTAATGGCATCTCTTACTCCTTGATCCTTTGTCTTTAAAGCAAGAGCTTCCTCCGCTTTGCTTGTTGATCAGAATGTTTTGTTTTGCTGAGACAGGGTCTCAACTTTGTAGCTCCGACTGTTCTGGAACTCACTAGGCAGACAAGGCTGGCCTCAAATGCAAAGATCCGCCAGCCTGTGACTCCCAAGCCTGAGGATTAAAGGCATGCAGCACCACACCTGGCTAAGAATGTTATTTTGCAAAGCAAGTAAAAATCAAAAAGCCAGGGAAATGTAGAAGCAGATGTGTAGACATGTAGTGGGTCTCAGGAAACCTTTTCTAAATCTCCACATCCCTTCTTAAATGAAAGCCGTCCTTTGAGAACCTGGTTTCAGAGAATGTTCATCTGACTTGTGAAGAGGATTACAAACAACATACTGGTCATCCGTAATCATTTGAGAGTCAGGTGCATAAGTTGTGTTCTACATGTGTCAGTGTGGGCTAGGCATCACTTCATCACTGATTCTCTGTGCTTTGATTGATTATTTGCTTCTGTTAGGATCTCTGTCTTCTGTAAAGAGGAGTTTCTGTGGGTATAAAGATGAATGTTTAGGATTCAGTCAGGCATTATCCCGGTTTAGTAAAGAAGTGGTTATAAATTCTCCTCCAAGACGTGTGGCCTGACCAGCCCCTAGGAGTTGGCTAGTTTTCCAGTATCAGGCATGATTTCTCTCTTGGTGTGTGGGTCTGATGTTAAATCAGAGAGCTGGTGGTTAACACTAGGACATACCTTCTGCTTTTGCAACCTTGCAGTGTATCATACCCTGCTGGTGGTTGTTGCGGTCCCTAGGTGTTATGTATGGGTAGGACTATTGGTTGCTTCTTTCACTTGGAAGCTTACATGGCATCTTCTGGTACCTCCTCAGGGAGGAGGCTGTCAGGTCAAACCCAGCTTCGATCCTCCGGTCCCGTGTCTGAGTTGCGTGCTATCTTCAAATTCTGGGAGGCAACCAGGGTCAACAGCAATAGACTATTATGTTTTGGGAGTGTCTTGGACGCTGCTGACCAACAACTTGAAAGGGGCTTCTCGTGCCTGGTATTGGGGTTTCTGTTAGATTAGTCTTTAGCTCTTGGGGAACATTGTCAGCTCAGGTGGGAAAATAGCACTCAAACTACATGCTACATGTACTCTCTCTCTCTCTCTCTCTCTCTCTCTCTCTCTCTCTCTCTCTCTGTGTGTGTGTGTGTGTGTGTGTGTGTGTGTGTGTATGTTTGTGTGTAATTTTAGGTAAATAGATAATGATTTTTTTTACCAGTTTTTGAGAATTCCTTACTCTTTTTCCCTTTTTTATTGAACTCTACATTTTTCTCTGCTCCCCTCCCTTCCTCTCCCCTCCCCCCGTTCAACCCTCCCTTTTCCCAAGGTCCCCATGCTCCCAGTTTACTCAGGAGATCTTGTCTTTTTCTACTTCCCATGGAGCTTAGACTCTTTGCCCTCCTCCCTTCCTCTCCTTCTGTGTTTGCTTCCTTCCCAATTAAGTTCCCAATTTTTCCCATTTCCCCATTCAAATCACTTTCATACTGACATTCCTCTCTACCGTCCCACCACATAGTTGGTGTGGGGCTTTTTTTCCCCTTCTTGATGATACGCTCACCTCTGAAGGTTTGGAAGCAAGAAGCACAGACAGGAGAGAGCACATGCCATTTGTTTCCTTAGCTCTAGGTTGTGTCACTTAGTATAACCGTTTCCAGCTTCATCTATTTATTTGCAGATTTCCTTTTACTTTACAGCTGAATCGTATTCCACTTAGGCTTAAAATCTAAAACAAATTAAAAAATCCAGGACCTTGCTCTGTAATCCAGGCTGAACTTGAACCCTTGAAGCTCCTTTCTCAGCATCCAGAACCCCAGGGTAATGGGCCATCTCAGCATCACAGTAGCACACACTTCTAGAACCCCTGCCTCAGCATCCAGAACCCCAGGGTGATTGATGAATGGTTTCAGTATCACAGCAGCGCTAACTTCTAGAACCCTCTGTCTCAGCATCTAGAACCCCAGGGTGATGAGTGGTCTCAGTATCACAGCAGTGATCACTTCTAGAACCCCCGTCTCAGCATCCAGAACCCAAGGGTGATGGGTGGTCTTAGTATCACAGCAGTGCTAACTTCTAGAACCCCCTGCCTCAGCATCCAGAACCCCAGGGTGATGGGTGGTCTCAGTATCACAGCAGTGCTCACTTCTAGAACCCCCTGCCTCAGCATCCAGAACCCCAGGGTGATGGGTGTCCTTGGCAACGCACTTGTAGAACCCACAGGCAGGTTTTTGGCAGAATGAAGGACAATTCAGTTTATTATAGACACTTCTGGATTTGTAAACAAATTCACAAATTTAAACTGTTTTAACTTCAAAGTTGCAAGCGTTCCTCTTAGCGTTTATAGTGGATGATCTTGTCCTGCTTCTTTGTTCTGCATAGTGCCACTTTCTGCATGAAAGACCCATGTTTTCTTGATGGATTTTGGTGTCAGTCAGGCACAACGAGAGTTACCAGTGTTCAGTTACTGACTCCCAGTCCCAACCAAAATCACACTTTAAGTGAATTCTCTTTGGAAAGAGAGACCATCATAACCCAGTTCCCTCAAATCAGGGACAATGACAGCTAATGCAGCTGCCCGTGATCCTTCAGCGGCAATGACAAGGTGACACTAATGAAAAACTTCCCTGAATGAATACTGATTGGAGAATTACAACCTGGGGTTAAATGGGAAACAAAACATCTTCAGGTCAGGACAGAGGTGCGGTGCTAAAATGAGCATCCTTTGTTTTTGAGCTTGGTGTGTTGTTTCATATCTAATGGTCAGTCGTCCGTCAACACTCAGGGAACATAACCCTGACTCTGATGGTACCAGGTTTTAGTTTGCCACAGTCACTCATTTGAGACACAAAGCATGTTGCCATGGGTGCATGGATATTTCCTCACATTAGGAAACTTGTCGATACTTTCTTAAATAAGCAGCTTGTGGTTAGCCATTTTAGGAGCAGATATGAACATCTGATGATCAGAGTGAAGCCAAAATATTTAACATTTCCACCTTCTTGCTATTGATCTGTGAGAGGATTTTGATTTTATAAATAAAAAATAATGATAAGACGGGTGCCTGCCAACTCTGTGATGTTCAGTTATGACTACTTCAGCACTTAGTTACAAATGGTTTCTCAGTGTTGGGCCCTGCTGCACACTGGGCTTGTGGGAGGGTCCCATGTGGTCTAGATAAACACTGATACACCAACTGCTGCTTAACCGTCTACATGAGCGAAAGGCACAGAAAGCCAAGTATTGGCTACTTCTCCAGCACATTCAAGGAAGACTTGCTGTAACAGCTGGGGTGGGGTGGAGCTTCTAGGGGATGCAATAATTCCCTTGACAGCTGATAGGTGAAGTTATCTGTCATATTCGGTGTTCTACGGTGACCATGGCAACTCTCTAAAAGAAGACATTCACTTGGGGACTTCCTTACAGTCTCTGAGCTCTAGTCTACAGTCATCATTGCTAGAAGTGTGGCAGCATGGAGAGGTGGTGCTGGAGGAATAGCTGAGAGTTCAGCATCTGGATCCCTGGCAGTAGGAAGCATGGCAGCATGGAGAGGTGGTGCTGGAGGATCCCCAGGCAGTAGGAGAGAAGGCTAGCCACTGGGCCTGGACTGTACTTTTGAAAATCTCAAAGCCAGTCTCCAGTGACACACTTCCTCCAGCTAGGCCACACTTCCTAATTCTTTCAAATAGCGCCACTCCCTAGCAATCATTCAAATCTAGCCTGTGAGGACCAATGTTATTCATACCACCACAATATACGTGGGCGAAGGAGAGGGATAAAGGGGACACCTTGAGATATAGTTGAAAGGGATGAGGGGACACTTCAGATATAGAAGTAACAGGGAACGCAAGGACGTCTGCAGTCCCCAGGAAGGCTATGAAGCTCAAGGATTAGAGGGCAGTAGTTTATCAGACAGGGAGAAGGTTTATGCTCAGAACAAAAAGAAGTCCCAGGAATGGTAGGTAGGAGTTTCATATGCTGATTGGCATCTTAAAAGGCCCACCGTGGGCCAGAGAAAAGGGGTTGAAGCAGTGTCGTCACTTTGTGCATTGGGCATGGCTCTCCTCAATCTGTGCATTCTTCTAAAGTTATATTTATGTAGTTTTTGAAGAGCAGAGATTTAATTTCGCTGAAGTCCAGTTTATTTTTTTTTTTTTGATAGCTTAGTCTTTTGGCCTTTTACTTAAAAACACATCGTTGTTTTTTTCTTCTAGAAGTTATGCGTTTAGTTCAGTAATCCATTTGAACTAATTTTGTATGTGATGCAAAGCATAGGTAGGCGTAATTATTGTTATTATTCTTTGGCTGTGGATATCTAGGCTTTTAGCATCACTTACTGAAGAGATTATACACAACGTTGTTTTTTAAGTTTCTAAAATACTAAGTGATGGGACTATGCCCCTTTCTTCTTTAACCTGTTTGTCTCTGTGCTGCTTGACAGACCCCTGTAGCTCTAGAGTGAGCCCCACTTGCAGGTTTTGGCCCTGCACATTTGTTCTTCAACGTTATTTTCTGGATGAAAAGTGCTTTGTGTTCTCACTGAATTTTGGGAGCAATGTCTCCCTCTCTACCAGCTACCGTGCTGGTTGAGTTAGCATCTTTATATCCAGCTGTGGCTGTGCAAACAGCACCTTCCTTCATTTGTTGAAGCCTTTCTCATTTTCTCCCCACCATGCTTCTGGTTCCAGTGTGTATACTCTACTTCAGAGTATGTAGATGTATGCTTTGATGATATTGTAAATTGTGCTGCTGTATAAGTTTAATTTCTAGCATATAGCAGTGCAGTTAATTTTCTTTTTTGGTTTCTTGAGACAGGGCTTCTCTAGCTTTGGAGCCTGTCCTGGAACTAGCTCTTGTAGACCAGGCTGGCCTCGAACTCACAGAAATCTGCCTGCCTCTGCCTCCTGAGTGCTGGGATTAAAGGCATGCACCACCACCTAGCTCCAGTTTATTTTTATATGTTGGTCTTGTACCCTGTCATTTGATTAATACATTTTACTACCAGTTTTGGTAAATTAGCACCATTTTACTTCCTACAGTCTAACCTCTGTGCCACCCATGTCTTTATTTTGAGTATGCTGTTTTACTGGCTAGAATCCCTAGTATTCAAGGTCAACAGAAATAATAAGGGCAGCAGCTGGACATCCTTTGTGACCTTAGAGGAAAGTGTCAATTAGAAAGATAGCCAACAAGTTATAAGAATTATACATATGTGGGTGTCCTAGTTAAGACTTCTTTGGTGTAATTAAACACTGTAACCCAAAAGCAAGTTGGGGAAGAAAGGGTTTATTTGGCTTACACTTCCACATCTTAGTTTGTCATTAGTGGAAGTCGGGACAAGGAGCTGAGACACAGCAAAGACTTCAAGGCAGGAGCTGATGCAGAGACCTTTGAGGGGTGATGCTTACTGGCTTGTTTATCATGACTTGCTCAACCTGCTTTCTTATAGAATCCAGGCCTTCAGTCCAGGGGTGTTATCACTCACAATGGACTAATCACTAATTCAGAAAATGCCCTACAGGCCTGCCTACAGCCAGGTCTCATGGAAGCATTTTCTCCATTGAGGTTCCCTTATTTCAGATAACTCTAGCTTGAGTCAACTTGGAATAAAACAAGCCAGCACAATGATGAAGCAGTTTCTCTTCTCTTTCTAGGTTCCAGACAGTGGCTTGTTTTTTAAGACCAAGAATAGGTGGCTTTTGTCAGATCCTTCCCTGTATCTGCTACAGTAGGATTTATATGGTATTTAGTAGCTTAGGATCAGATAATCTTTCTACAACAGAAGGAAGGCAAGCAGAGTATATATTAAGATCCCTGAAACTAAAAGATATTTTTATGTGCTCATGAATTACATGACTATCTAGCCTTCAACTCCATCAAAGACCCAAGAAGGATATAATATTACCTAAGTAAACAGGAAGTGCATTGTAAGCAACTTCAAAAACTCTAGAATTAACAAAGATATATCACTGCCTGAACAGTCACCTCGAATTCTTCTGTAATGTTGGGGCAACCATCTTCAACCTAAAGGCCTGTAGTGTCTGGCAGACTTTTCCAGGAAGCAGGAAATTTCAAAGACAGTTCCACCTAGATTGGCAGTTTGTTGGTCACTTTCTTCTGTGTCCTCCAGAATGTCTGACAGATGCTATCATGAAGCAGGAACTCTGAAGGATTGTCTCACCTTCTTTTGGCAAGTTTAGCAGTCATTTTTCTGTGGGTGCTGCATGTCCAGTTCATACAGCACACCATCAAAGAGTCCAGGCAAGGGCAGTTTCTTGTCCAAATGGCTAGCTAACTCCATAAGGAGCACTTAACGAAACAAAATGCTCTCTCTGCTGCCCCTGCCTCTCTCTGCCCCTGCAGTTGTTCCCCTTGTGTCAGCCTTTATTCCCAGCTGTCCTCAGCAGGCGGTTCCAAGCCTGGGCTCTCCCAACCAGAACTGCCTAGCTATCTATGCCCCTCTGGCCCCTGCTGACTTTCTCCACGTGCTCACTCCTTGTGATTAGACCTGGGATGCACCTACAGAGCCTCCACAGAAGGGTGACAGGGGTGGGGGATGAAAATTGGCCCATGCAGCTCAGAGCCTGTCAGAAGCACGGAGGAAATGATGGACAGCACTGTAGCAGTGGCCCACCACTGCAGTGAGTCTTCTTCAGAGAAGAGCTGGCTACAGCAGGGTGCGTGTGCAGGGTGAACGGCTGGGTGTGGTGTGCTTCCACGGGAGATGCCGTCAGCTGGACTAACACTGACCAAGAAGGGAGAGCAGATTTGGATACCAGTTCATTCCCTCATTCCCCCATGCTGGATTACCTCGCCCAGGCTTGAATGCGGTGTGTGTGTGGAGGGGGGGACTTGCTCCTGCCTCCACTTGATGTGCGTGCTTTGTTCAAGCCCATAGGAGGCCTGTCCCATAGAAGGAGTAGGCAGGAAGGGGGTAGATGGGAAGTGGGGGGGGCACGGGAGGAGAGGACAAAGGGGAAGATTCCGTCAATATGTAAAATAAATGAAAAGAAGTTCTTAAAAAAAGAAGAAGGGAGAAGAGACGTCAGGCCTTTAAACATTGTAGTAAAGGTATTTTCTTCTAAACTGACTGCCTTTGAGGTTTCCTTCTTGCTGTGCAATAACTATTACAGATGCACCGCTTTGAGATGATTTCAAGGACTATACCTACTCCAAGCTTGGCCAGAGTTTCCACCCTGTTGTTTGTCTGTTTTTATTTTGTTTTGTCTTCTAGCAGCTGAATCAGTTCTGAATCATCTGCCCGGATCCTGGAGACTCCCAAGCAGACTCTGTAGCCTGAGGAGAATGGTTACCCTGGCTGTCTCAAGAGGACTAGGCTGAATGGGTCTATGTCTCCTTCAAGGGAAGGATGCTTCGGAAAAAATAAATTCTTTTTTATCTCTCAAAATATCACAGGGTATTGATGCTCAAAGGTTCAAAGCTTTTCAAGAGCAAATGCTTTTTACAAAGCATCCACTCAAACGATTACTCTCTAGTAGGGGATGGAAGAGCTTTCTCTTTAAAGAGACAGAGAGCAAACACTTGTCCCTTGTCAACCATTCACTTCTGCTGTCATAGTCCAGAAGCAGCCAGAACGGTGGTGGACGTGGCTGAATTCTGTGACAAAACTCTTTGCAGAAATGATGGGGAGGCTCATTTTGACTCTCCGGCTGTGGTTTGCTTGTTCTGCAATGACAAGAAGAGGCAGAAAGAAAAGGAATGTGTATTAGAGAGTCACAGAGGAATACAGCTTCTCAACTCATAATACACTTCTTTGGGATACTCTTTGAGACTTGGTAGCATTTTACTTCAGCAAAGAGTGGAACATAATTATACATACATATATATATATATCAGTACATAATATATAATAAATATTATATATTTATATATATATGTGCTGTGATATGTTTATTAGAATGTGCTTTGTGGTTGTGAATTATGTCAGAAAGGTCCTAAGTCTTGTTGCTATGACAAGGAAGCTCAGTCATCAGGTTGGAGAACAGCTCTGTCCTCTAGTCACTCGGAATTTAGTTTTCTTCCATGTTTTGGTCCAGCATGCTCAAGGGCATTTCCATGTTTTACATGTTGGAATCAAGGCAACTGTCTGTCCATCTGGGCTTGTCTCGGTATAAGGAAAGAGAGGCTGATGGCTCAGCCACAGATATTACATGAGCAACCCACAGGCTATTGGTGAAAAACAAGTTATCCTGCTACACTGTGCTGCGTGGGGGCCACAGAAGTGGATTCAGTCTGAGATGCTGCAAACCCAGACCCTTTGGAAAGGGGATATTCCGAGGAATGACTGGTGACACCAGCTGAGGCAGTAAACACCTAGAGCCATTTGAATGGAAGGCAAGAGAGCTGCTACGCTTTGTGTCACAGGTTCTTGGTGCGGTTGTAACAGAGCTTGGTTGAAGGAATGAACATTTCTCCCCACACCATTGCAATGCCAAGGATTTAACAATTACCAACTGGTCCCAAACTTAGCTACATAACTCACATTGAGACCTTATCATTTCTGAGAGTCACAAAGTCATGAGTAGCTCAGCTCTCTGTCAGTAGTTCACGGTGTCTCAAGAAGCCAAGGTCAAGATGTTGTAGGATCAACTGACAGACTACCTCCCAGTTTACTCACACAAATGTGAGCCTATGGCTTCCGTTTGAGTGGACATTCCACAGACTGGCTAGGCTTGCTGTCAACACGACACTCCTCAGAGCAATGCTGAGGAAGGTAAAATCAGACTCGTGGGGCGCTAAGGTCAACTGTAACCTAATCTCAGAAGTGATATATATCTTCGCTTTTGTGGGATTGCTGCAAAGTCCAGTCTTAACACAGTGGAGGAAGACACCAGGGGCCCTCTTGCTGTTGCTACTATGTGAGCTGTCAGAAGGCATCACACATTGACTGCTGTCATAGACCTGGACTCAACAAACCCAAGAGACATCAATGCTGTAATGAGCCAAATATGTGACCTGTGAGATTTTCTCAGCCCAAACTGCTTGTGGCTTATTGAAGTCAATGAGAAAAAAAAATCTTATTTTGTAATCTTGGAGTCTTTAAACACTGGCTTTCCTTATAAATCTCAGCAGGAACGGGACACATGATAGGACATCTGCCCCACACCTACCGGACCTCTGGGTGTTTTCTTGGAACATCAGTTAATAATTTGCAGAGAAAGAATGGCGTCCCGGTATAAGAAGGCAGACACCCCAGAGGAGCACAGCTTACCATTTTACACTGGTAGGAGCAGAATAATCATCCGTGCCAAAACTGGTCATGGATCGGTTAGTGGCAGAGTGAGTGTGGCGCTGGCTGTGGCATGACTGAAATCTCTTGAAAGGGAACATTTCCACCTCACCTCATATACTGTCCTTCCATCATAGTATGCAGATATTATAAACGCTAGCTTGTAACGTCTGAGCAGTTGCTTCGCCCCACCCTTTGCCTCCTGCAATTAGCCATGGTGGAGACAATGCCTCCGTGAAGTTTAAGTTCATCTCAAAGGCCTGACTTGTGAGAGACCTTTCATGTAAAAGCTGCATAATCATGGAAGCCCTTGAATTATGAAGATGTTTACAGTAAGAGGGGTGACAGAAATCATAGAAATGGCAGGGGTTTATGAACAGCAGCTTAATTACAGTGAGAAGGTAGAGCTAGACTTCAGGGACCTTAAGTGCCCTGTACCCGGAGCCACAGTGTGTCTTAATGACACAAGAATCTGCTAGACTGTGACCTCTGAGGTGAATCAATGGGAGAATGTGCACCCTGTGCACATTCTCATAGCTCTATGTCTGTGAACATTAGAAGTTCCCAGGTTCTCCATGGCTAACTCCCAGCTACTGACTGATTCGGTTACTAGACCAGGCACATACCACCACATCAAGGCTGAACAAGACAACCCCATAGGAGCATAAGCGTCTCGCAAGCAGGCAAAAGAGTCTGAGACAGGCCCTGCTCCCACTGTTAGGAGAGAATCATGAGAGAACCAAGTTATTCAGCCTTAACATATATTCTGAGGACCTAGGTCAGAACCCTACAGGTCCCCTAATCTCCTCAAGCTTCTGTGAGTTCTGGTCAGCTGATTCTGTGGGCCCTGTCATTGTGGTGTCCATGACCCCCCTGGTTCCTCTGATCCTTCCTCCTCCTGCCCAGCAGGACTCCTGGGCTCTGCCTAGTATTTGGCTGTGGGTCTCTGCATCCACTCCCGTCAGTCTCTGGATGAAGTCTTCTGATCTTGCTGATAACAATCCTGTTAGACTCTGACCCCAGCACACTCTGCATGCAGGATAAGCTGTAGGTTGAAGCTTTTGGGGCTGGGTTGGTGTCTTAGGGTTGCTAAGGCTGTGAGGTGACCCCATGACCCCAGCAACTTTTATGAAGGAAATATTTAATTAGGTGGCTTATAGTTCCAGAAGTTACATCCATTATCATCATGGTGTGACATGGTGGCTTGCCGGCAGACATGGTGCTGGAGAAGGAGCTGAGAATTCTGCATCTTGGTCCAAAAGCAACAGGAAGTGAACTGAGACACTGGGCGTGGCTTGAGCATATATGAGCCCTCAGAGCCCACCTCCACAGTGGACACACTTCCTCTGAGAAGACCACACCTACTCCAACAAAGCCACACCTCCTACTAGTGCCACTCCCTGTGAGCTTATGGGGGCCACAGCATTCAAGCTACCGCAGGTGGCGTCATAATCCCTCCTCTCGCCTGCTTACAGATGACCCGGTTCAGGCTCCTTGTTCCCCATTACCAGGAGTCTTTGCTAGGGTTACTCTTGTAGAGTCCATGGAGTTTCCATTGCACTAGGTTTCCACATCACTCCCAAAATATCCCCCAAATTCCAGTTTTTCCTCCCAGTATTTTCTCTCTCCCTTCTCTACTACCTGATCCTTCCTGTTTCCAATCCTACCTGCCCCCACTCCACCCTCAAAATCTATTCTATTTCTCCTTCCTGAGAGATCCTTACATCCTCCCCTTAGGCTCTCCTTTTTCCTTAGCCTCTCTGGGTCTGTGGATTGTAGCATGATTATCTTTTACTTTACAGCTAACATCCACTTATAAGTGAGTACATGCCATGTTTGTCTTTCTGGGTCTGGCTTACCTCACTCAGCAGGATTGCTCTCTAGTTCCATCCATTTGCCTGCAAATTTCATGATGTCATTGATTTTAACAGCTGAATAATACTTCATTGTGTAAATGTACTGTATTTTCTTAATCCATTTTTTGGTTGAGGGACATCTAGGTGGTTTCTAGGTTCTGGCTATTACAAATAAAACTGTCTGAATATAGTTGAGCAAGTGTCCTTGTGATAGGATGGAGCATCCTTTGGGTGTATATCCAGGAACAGTCTAGCTGGTTCTTGAGGTAGACCAATTCCCAATTTTTTGAGAAACTGCCATATTGATGTCCAAAGGGACTGTACCAGTCTGTACCCCAACTAGCAGTGGAGCAGTGTTTCCCTTTCAATCTTGTCATTCTTTTCAGATCTGCCCCATAGTTATTTGGTTACTCAGGCAATTGTAACAGCCTTTAGTGTTAAGGTCAACAAATATATCAGTTACCTTTCTAGTTATGACAAAATACCTGGCATGAAATTACTTTCAAAGGGATAGGTTTATTTGGGTGTGCAGCCCATAGTGGCTGGGAAGACACAGCGGCAGTGCACGGGCAGCTAGTCATCTGGTACCTGCACTCAGGCACCGGAGAGAGGACCAGGATTTGGGCTAGGCTATCACACCTTAAGCCTAATGGACTGCGACTGGTTTTCTCGAGTGATGGCTCAACCACCTAACAGTTCCACAATCTACCAAAATCGTGCTGCCAGCTAGATAGCAAGTATTCACACACACGAGCCGGTGACAGGGGAGGGGGCAGGCCCCATGCAAGTCACAGCACGTTTTAGGTCTTTTGTTGAGATAGAGCTTCATAACCAACCAGGTTAGGGCCAGATGAACAACATAGCGAAAATCGTGTTCATGAAATGTCTGTCCCAGAAAATCCATTTCCTTATGGGATAGTTTTTGAACATACCCCAGCTACAGCATCTATGCATCGGTCACTGTACCCAGATCAGTTTGGGACAGTTTCCAGTACTAGACACTCTTTTCTTATCTCTTGATACATAAGAGAAAGTGCATCTTTTCATGAAAGTTACCAGATAGATGACCAATAATCTTCATTATGTTACAGGGTGTTGTTATTCTTTCTTTCGGCAGGAAGACGATACCTGATTATTCAAACAAAGGTCACTGAGGGAAAAGTGGTTGCTAGTCACTGATGTCTGTGATGCAAGACTGGTAGAGAGGCTCGTGGCATTGTTTACTGGTGATACAGGGTGATCATAGTCACAGAGATGCCGGGGCAACAAGAGAGCCCAGTGGTACAAACATTAGTTAGGAGGCAGTGGTTCTGGCCACTTCCAGTCACACATGCTGTATCTGTGCCTGTTGCAGCTCATCTTCTAGATCCAAGGCCGTGCCACTCTGAGTCAGACCTCTCCAGTAAGAGAAGCAGAGGCTTGGTATCCACAGTCTAAGATACAGGAAGCGGGAAGGATGGATTTGCCAAAAGATTCCAAAGCTGCCAACACAGCCGGAGGCTTTGCAGTGTGAATGGGGGATGCCTCACCAGGGTTGAGCTAAGAAGCCATGGTAGCTAGTTAGAAGCCAGGAATCATATAGCGTTGATTTGAGGAGCATATTTGAATATTCTGCTTGGTCTTGAGTTGGAAGTAGAGCAAGCATTAGGGAAACTTCGACTTTTGACTGAGTTCTGGCTGCTCCGCACGTATGGCTTTTCCTTCTCAGCCCTCTGCTGCCAAGGATGTGGCACCAAGTTCACATCATATGTGTTCTGTTTATTTGTCACCATACGTTTAGTCTTTTAGACTAAAGAGATGCAGATAGGTGCCACCCAGCATTCAAAAAGGGACCCAGACATACGACAGGTTCAGTTGTCTCTTGCTTTAAACTATTGAGTGATAATAAACAATGCTAGATTGGGGTTGTGTGCTTGCTTGTTCAAAAGCGGTCTTCTGTACCGTAGGCTGGCCTAAATCATACTGTGTGGCTGAAAATGGCCTTGAATCCCTGATCCTCCTGCCTCCCCAAAAGGCTGGATTGACTTATCGAGGAACTTCATTATGAGGACTGTGAAGGTTTGTTTGGAATTTTCTCCTGCAGTACGCTGGAGCATTGACAAGGATAGGGTGCTTCAGGCTGCTTTTGTTCTTGGCATTGGTGGCATATCAGTGCAGGAGGTAACGGGTCCTTACAGAGGATAACAGCACATAGATGAAGATGTTCTGAGCTGGCCAGTTGGGAAGCAAGCCCTGAGCTGAGCCCACATGGCCTGCTCCAGCTGCCACTGTGGATCCCTTTTTAAGCACAGGCTTTACTAAGGTACTATAAAAGTCTACTTTAAAAGTCTTCTGTTCTCTGTTGTTCTTCCCCAGCCAAACTAATCTCTGGTTTGTTTCACTGATTTATTGTACGGGATTGTCTGATTTCTTCTTTGTTTGCAACAGTCTCATTTAGCCCAGGCTGAATCCCCCTGCCTCAGCCTCCCATGTGGGACTATAGGCACCACCCGGCCCTCAGCCACACATTTCTTTAAATGAAAGTGTCGGGGGGAGGATCCAGAAATGATAATGGATAAGCTCCCTATTCATGGAGCTGCCGCCCAGAGTGAGACGAGTCTCAGGAGTCAGAAGGTGGTATCACTCACTACTGCATGAGGAGGGGTTCTTTCCAAAAGGCTGGGGAGAGAGCAGACAGCGTCCAGCCCAGCGAGAAGTCAGAGCCATAGAAACAACTTCATCTCTTTTACTTGACGAAGTCTGGAAAGGCAGTTCCTGGAAAAGGAGACAAAGTAAAGAGAATGTCACGGAAGTGGATTATACGTCCCCTTACGTAAAGAAGAACAAATGATCGTCAGGCGTGCCTCGTTATTCTTTATGTTGGTCACGTTCTTTCCTACTATCATGCACCATTGCAGGGGCCTCTGCACAAGTGGATACAAAGTAATTTATATTGTGCAGTTAAGAAGACAATCAGGGTGAGTCACCCCATATTCCTTGGTGGCTTCCTAAAACCAGAGATGCTTGAAGGAGATTGAGAGCCACCACGATCAGTATAATCTGTTCAAGAATATAACCTGAGGCACGGTACTTCTAATTACAGAATGGTCAGTCGGCTGAGAGCTTGCTGTTGATTGGCGTGACCCACTCAGCCCTCATTCTGCCATTTCTCCTCACTACCTACTGCACGACACTGGTTACACAGATTAAAATATGATTTGACCTTAATTTGAACTACTGTAATTTTTAAAAATTGCAATTTACATTCCTGCTGTGAAGCAATAAGAAAGTAAATCAGAGTTTATCAGACCGTGGCTACTAATTTTTTAAAGTTGTTTATTTTGAGCCTACTATAGATTGGGTGGCAATTGAAACATTAGTATGGAATTTCCTGGGTCATCTTTACCCCGTTGCTTTATGTGGGAAAATGACAACCGAAACTTAAATCTGGAGCATGTTCAGTGGTGCTTAGCAGGCTTCAGTCAGATTTTGCATTTTATACACACTCATTTGCCTGTATGGCTACGGCTCTGTGCATTTTGATTGCACATGTTGGTGCCTGTATTCATCACCACAGTGAAGAAGTCAAGTCCCAGAAGTCCCAGGAAGAGCATCTGCACTGCTCTTGGGCAGTCACACGAATGTCCACCAAGGTGTCCCTGGGAATACTTCAAAGGGTCCAGTCATCCACCATAGAAAACCCAGCACTGCACTTCTGCCCTGGTCCCAGCTCTTTGGATATGCCCAGGGCATCTGTATCTAGAGCTGGTTCTGCCTTCTTCCCAGATTATAGCTCAAGACCCAA
Organism: Ondatra zibethicus; assembly: GCA_004026605.1. Lineage (NCBI taxonomy): Eukaryota > Metazoa > Chordata > Mammalia > Rodentia > Cricetidae > Ondatra > Ondatra zibethicus. The sequence goes on along the minus strand of PVIU01007574.1, from coordinate 67,673 downwards.
ATGTCCCATAGTGTAGCTGCTCACTGGTATGTGTCTGTTATGAAAGTCTATCCTGGTTCTGTTCCATGGAAATTTAATTTTATTCTTACTGTTGAACAAGCTTGGCTGATTTCAGATTAGGTAGGAAAGGCAGTCCTTCAGATACTTAGTGTTAATTTTCAATTAGATGAATGGACTATTTCCAATTCAGTGGTGGGCAAGATGGCACGTAACTTTCCCTCCAGGCTGGGTGGGCTGGGCTGATATAAGAGCTACCAGAGCTAGGCCTAGTAGTGTAAGGATGGTATGAAGGGATCGGGCTCACTCACCAGGATGGACTTGTGCATGGTCCATGAGACCCAATCTAGACTGGAAATGGGAAGAAGGGGAGGAAGGGATCTGGGTCACTCACCAGGCCCAACAGATTCCCAGGCTGGGCTAGGCCTTTGGATGGTATAAGAACAGTTCTGGCATGTGGGCATCTGACACACTCACCTGCATGGGTTTTGGTATAAGCTGTGTGGCCCCCAAAATCCTGGGCATGTGGTGATGAAACAGGCAGGTGCAGTTCTGAGTTATGTATCAGCCTATCCCTGGATAAGTAGCCCACATGTTCAATAACAGTAGGAACCCATTCATTCCAAAGCTCTCACTTATCTATGCCCATGCCGTTGCTTTGCAAATTAAATCTTCAGCACATGAACTTCAGAAGACTTAGAGCCAAAATATACTGAACCTGTGTCCCTCCTCAACAGGATGAGGTCAGTGACAGCTGGACTCAGTAATACAAGATAAAGGGACCCCTGTACTTCTTCCCATAGTGTTTCAAGGATAAACCCAATACAGTACCCCTTGCGGTCCAGTTTGCTACAAATTATGTCCTACAACCAAAGCAAACAGTGCAATAGTGTGTACTGTACATGTATTTAGAGGGTCTATTTAAAGCAAACAAATAAAAGAGAGCGGCATATCTACATAAATGGAAGTATCATTTTTATACTTATATTTAAAAACAAGTTGAACACATACTCATACACAGCACACACACACACCACACAGACACCCTCTCGCGCGCGTGTGCACACACACACACACCATAGTGCCAAAGGACAGAGCTTGCCCTCTCCTTTTTCCTTTGCAGGAGAGCACAGGCCCAGTGGAGAAGATTGAAGAGGCTGTGGGAAATTGAAAAAGCCTGAGAATTCTCCCAGTGAGGATAATCAGGGTTTGACTTGGGTTTCCATGGAGACAGAACATAACTCATTACTGCCCTACAGACTAGATCATCTGCCTTCTGATGTGCAGACTGGTGCTTCCTCTCCTTGGCTTCCACCCACAGTTGTGAGAACAGAATCTCAGTTGAGGAGAGACTGCTCAAGAAAGAGAAAAGGGTCAAGAGATTATGGAACTTTTGCATTGTGCCCCCTCTTTGGTAACTGATGTAGATTTGTTGGGGTGGAGATTAGATCGTGTTGGTCATAATGCCCTCCCTGCCTTTTGTTCCAGCCTCCTCTCTCTACCATCACATTTGCCCTGAGGCTTTTGCCTTGGACATCTGATCCTGGCAGATGCCCAACAAGCAGCCCACTTCTCTCTAGGAGGCCTGTTCTAAAAATTCAAGGTCTTTCAGTGACCACAGTTTTCTGTGGTGCCCAGTTTCCGATGCTGTAGCTACGATTCACATCTTCCTTCCGTGTGAGCTGAGCTCTCAGGTGTGAGTGTGTGGAGATATTTTCTTTTTGCCTGATAAAGCCTCCTTATCCGAAAGATGGTGCACAGCAATGAGGTAGCTGACCATTCATAATCTGCGACTGATAATTGAAAACCACATTTAACTTCACTTGACGTCACTGCTGCTCTAGAAAAAAAAACAATAAAGTTTCCTGGCAAATACATTGTTATAGCTTACTAAATATGTAAAAATTCTCTAAAATTCAAAGGTCTGGAGAGATAGCCCAGTGTCTATGAGCTCTGGCTGCTCTTACAGAGGGTGCCAATTCCATTCCCAGGACCCACATGGTGGTTCACAACTGTCTGCAGCTTCAGTCCAGGGCATCCAAGGCCCTCTTCTGGAATCTGAGGCACAAAGCCTCCATGTGGTACATACACATACATACAGGTAAAACACATTAAAACAAACAAGCAAACAAATAGGCAGTAGATAGATAGATAGATAGATAGATAGATAGATAGATAGATAATAGATAGATAATAGATAAATAGATGATAGATAATGGATTAGTCGTTGATAGATGATAGATAGAGATGATAGATGTACAGATAGATAGATAGATAGATAGATAGATAGATAGATAGATAGATAGATAGATAGATAGATAGATAGATCGTGGTTCAGTGGTTCGGTAACTGGCCCTGGTTCACACCCTAGCATAGAAACAAAGTAAATAAAGAAGTAAGTGTAATGCCAATCACTAAGTGACCAAAATGTAAAATAGATCCATGCTGTACCATCTATAGCAGCCTGTTAATATTATGACGGTAGTCAGTATACCTACGTAATAAGCTGACATACAGTCTTTTTTGCCTTTGTCTTTGATGGTCTGTTGGCAATTTGACGAGATTTAGCATCACCTAGAAGGCAAAGTGCTAGGCGTATCTAGGAGGGATATCTCATTTATGTTATTGAAGGTGGAAAGAACCACCCCAATAGCCAAAAAAATAAAGATAAGGAGGAAGCAGGCTGAGCAGGAGTGTCCCTCTGTCCTTCCTGACTGGGGATGCAATGTTAGCAGCTGTGTTGAGCTCCTGTGGTCAAGACTTGAGACTGTCAGCCAAAATAAGCCCCTCCTCCCCAAAATCACCTTTCTCAGGGTACTTTATCATGGAAACGGAAAAAAAAATAGCTAAAACTATTTCCTTTTTGATTGACATATGTTCATTGTGAAAATTACTGTTTGGTTATACTTTCCACATTTGTCTTTTGTGGTCTTGATTATATTTCCTCCCATTGCTCTATTTTGTCCCTGATTCCTTCTGATTCCAGTTCTCTTTCTAAAGAGTTCCCTTCCTTCCTTCAAACCATGTGTGTACATATATATGTATATATGTGCATTTGAATATTCAGGTCTAGTGTATACATACTAAATGAAACATAACATTTATCCTTATGAATATGGCCTACTTTGGGCAGCATAGTGATTTCCAGTTTTATCCATTTTCCTAGATGTCAGGACCTAGCTCCCTGTCACTGACTACATCTCTACTGTGTACAAATACAACATTTTTCTTTGCCTTTATCTCTCGGTGGGCACAGAAACTGACTTCCTAACTTGGCTCTCGCGAGGAGCGCCACAGTAATTATGTGTGGCAGGTGACTGTCTCACGTGGTCACTGGTCTCGGCGAGTATATGCCAGCAGTGGTAGAACTGTATGCTACTTACAGTAGTTCTAGTTTTAGGGTTAATGGCATTTTTACCTCACCAGCAATGAAAACCGATGTGGTTTCCCTCACCTCCTGTCCAACACTTGCTGTTGTTGTTCATTTCTTGTGTGTCTGTGGACACGTGTGTGTGTGTGTCTGTGTGTGTTTGCTCACTTGCAGGTGTACCTTCTAATGTATGCACGTGCAGAAGCCAGATGAAGATATTATATATCATTCTTCATTGTTCTTCTCATTTCCTGGAGGCAGGATGTCGCATTAAACTTAAAGCTTTCTCTGTCAGCTAAGGTGGCTGTCCAGCAAGCTCCTGAGATCTCCCAGTCTCCACCCCTACCACCCAGTACTAGTCACAGCAGTGTTCAGTTTCAGCGTGTTTCCTCTTGTTTATGTGGGTTTAGGGGAGTTTGAATTCAGACCCTTGTGTTTGCACATCAAGTGGTTTGTTCCAGTGAGTCATCTCTCCAGCTCCCGTTGTTTGTTTTTTTGATGATAGCTATTCTGATTATGGTAAGTGGTACCTCAATGTACTTCGCCTTCTCTCTTATTTAAATTTAGATATTCCATCTTTATTAGTATACAAAGTAATGGGCTTCCTGATGGCATTTCCATTTATGTTCAGTAATGGACTTTAATCTTATGTACTTCTGCATTACCCTGTGGCTCTGAGTCAACCTTATCCTGCTTCCAAAGATAGAATCTTCCTCTTGTCTGATGAAGAAGGTGTATGAGAGAACATGGCTTCCATCATCTGTGCCTCCACAGGCAGATGGGTTCTCATTTGACAGAAAGCAAATTGTACTCAATGTTCTATCTCACTTGTGAAGTGGTGATTCCTAATTCTGTCCATTACTACATTCATTGTGCATTTTGTGAGTTGGGTTTTAAGGGTTTCTAGGAGTGTTCAGGTACTGAGGAAAACCCTTACTCACCTTTCCAAAAGCTACACAATGTTTGAACTGTGGCGAAGCTATGATAACCATTTGATGTAATAAATTAGTTTAGTTGTAAAAAATTAGTTTAGATCTTACTGTTTTAGAAATAACCCATTAAAGTAAGTAGTCATTGGAGATTACAGGACATAAAACTATTCTTGTCCCTACATATGAGGTAGAATTGCAGAAAAATGAAATTTGAATATGGCTTTCACACACTCAGCAAGGGTTCCCTAAAATTTTGCATGAGATAGAAGTAAGGTGGATGGAACTTCAAGCTCTGATAAGGAGCGTGGAGCTCTCATACACACTGCTGCTTTGCTTGTTTTACATAGGCAGAGAAGATAGCCACTCCTCCGGTCACAATCTGTGTGATGACTCCCCCTGCCTGAGCCTATTCAAATTTCGTGTGTTCTATTCCTTTCTTGGAAAAGTGTTCATGGTTTCCTATCCTCCTGCAAGAGACACTGTTCTGTCAGCTGGGACTCGGGTAGCAAAGGAGACAAAAAGAAGTCTGTTAATACTGAGTGTGTAAGATGGCAGTGTTAAAAAAAATCTGCATGGCCTTAGAGAGTGAGATTGGAGTTACATCTTTGCAATAACTAGAAGCATCAAGTGTAAATGGCTTTAAGTAGTGTTGATGCAAGGGGGGGGAGCGCTTACCTCAAAGGGAATAAGATATAGTTTATTCTAGAGCCAGATTTGAATGACCATGGCCAGAAGCACAGATTTCATTTTCCCAAATTCCATGTTCCAAAGTGGGAACAGTTTCATGATATTTTTATGGTAATAGGGCAAAGACAGTCATAAGTGAAGACAGGTTTAAAATACACTGGTGGGTACATCAGAGATAAAGCAATATTGGGGAACTTTTCTCTAGTCCTCAGATGCTATTTGATGACTCTCTTAGCTTCTGGGCTGGTGGAAGCTAAGCCAAAATATCCCAAAGGTTTTGATCTGTTAGTAACAGGTCTCCAGATGGAACCACAGAAGGACATACCTCTCGAGGCCTGGCACTAGAAGCCATTTCGTCTATGCTGTGGGATAATGGATATGCTTTTGTACACTGTAAAGATTTGTCCCTCGTATTGGGTTTAATAAAATTCTGATTGAGCAGTAGCCAGGCAGGAAAGATAGGCAAGACAACCAGAGTAGGAGAATTGAGGGAAAAGGAAAGGCAGAGATGCAGTCACCAGTCAAATGCAGAGGAAGCAAGATGAGAACGCTGCACTGAGAAAAGGTACCAAGTCATGTGGTTAAACACAGACAAGAATTATGGGTTAATTTAAGTTGTAAGAGCTCACTAGGGATATGCCTGAGCTATTGACCAAACAATGTTATAATTAATGTAGTTTCTGTGTGATTATTCGGGTTTGGGCAGTTGGGAAGTGAAAGTTCAATTCTCCATCTGCACTTGTAGCCTAGGCTTCCTGCTTCAGCGTCTCCACACCTCTGGAAAGAACACCTATAACTGGAAACAAATCCTTAAAACACGAGCCTGTGGGGAGCATCGCATATGTAAACTCTACCAGTTTGTATTTTCAGTGTTTGTGAAAATGGACAAGAAACATCAAGAGTTTGAGTCCAGTAAGTTTGGGTGGTATTAGCAAGGAAGTCTTCAAATTACTTCTAATAAATATACAAGTTCATATCAAGTAATAAAGAGGCATAGGCTACACCTTAGCAGGTAACAAAACCAAGTCATGATGTCCCCAGTGGATCGGTTCTCTTGATTATGCTCCTTTTCTCTGAGGCTGTCCCACTTCTTTCTCATAGTTTCCTTGACGCATCAGGGCCTGGCCTCAGAGCTGATCTCCTCTCTCCCATCACCTCTTTCTCCAGCGTCCTTATAGAATCTGTTAAGGATATGATTGTGGTTACATAGCAACAGACCAGTGCTCGGATTTAGCTGTCTCAGCAAGGTGTGGTCACCAGAAGTTGGAGAGCAAACACATATGGTTACAGTGGCTGCTGCTTTTTATCCTAATGCAAGGGAGCACTTGACTACTCCTTGTAGGGTGAGATCTAACAATGGGTAGCTTGACAAGGGTGAAAAGGGGAAGGCACGCAGGATGGAGGGGGTGGTTAACAGCTACTCCTCCTGGGAAATCATGGCAGTGAGTCACAGTAGCAGACATATAGGCTTTCTGTTTTAGAACTTAAAGATCGTGGCCTGTGCCTTGGGTCAAGTCTAATCACCTATCCTCAATATGAAAATTAAGGAGCCAAACAGAAAGAAAAGAAAATGGAAGTGCTTTGAGTGTCTCTCCATTTAGGTTGATGTTGAAAAGCTTCAATATGGCAAAGGACACCATCATCTAGACAAAGTGACAAGTGACAGGCTACAGAATGGGAACTGTTTTCTCAAATTATGCATGTGTCAGAGAATTAATATCTAAAGTGTATAGAGAATGAAAAAAGTGGGACATTAAGAAAACAAACTACCCAATTAAAAATGAGGCACAGAACGAAACATGGAGTTCTCAAAAGAAACACAAAATTGTTGGTAGGTTACAGTTAAAGAAATGCTCAGCATCCTTAGTCATCAGGGAGAAGCAAATCAAAGTAACTTTGAGATTTCATCTTATACCAGTTAGAATAGGCAAGATCAATTAAACAAATAACAGCAGTTCATACGAGTAAGGATGTGGGTGGGAGAAGCCTCATCTACTGTTGGTGGGGGTGCAAATCTCTACAGCTACTATGGAAATCAGTGTGGCAGATCCCTGGGAAGCTGGGAATTGAATATTTCATGATCCATCTAAACCACAAAGGCTAGGTATAGACTTAGGAACTAGTAGGGAAGGAAGGAACTCCCTAGCAAGGGGAAATAGAGTAGATAATTATGGATGGGGGTGGGTACTGAGCAGGAAGATAAAGCAGGGAGGGGGAGGGAGGAAGACAGTAAGGGATGGAATATAGGAAGAGACAGCTAAAGTTAAGGGCCATTTGAGGAACTGTATGGAAAGCTAATACAGTAGAAGTTTCTTAAAGTATGTATGTGTGAAATAAATATAAAGGGAGACACCAAATAATCAGAAAGCAATGCGCCAACTGAATATCTTTCACCACCAAGGAAAACCATCCAGTACCCGTAATGAGTCATTTCTAGTTGAGTTGCTGGCCATCGAGGCCCTGTGGAGGCACCCAAACAGCGCAGGTTATTCCCAAAGCTATCGATTGCTCTCCGCACGCTGACGCTAAGGCCCTCTCGCTGAAGACGACGCGTGCATATCTCAGAGAACTTGGAGAAGTGGGGCGGGACTTGTAGAGCTTTCACCTCGCCAGTGTTCACGGTACCGGGAGGTAAGCACACTACCAGAGGAGAAGGGTAACCACCAACCCAGCCTCCAACCCTGTGAGCTCCAGTGGCGGCGTTCCTGCCTGCTCTGCTGTACAGTAGCAGCACAAACATTGAGAGTAACTAAACACTCTGTGACCGGATTTAAGGCCCACTACATGAGGCAGAACTCACAGTCGACACTGCTTGGGTGGCCAGGAACGTGAGACTAGATAGCATTGGTCAAGGGGAAAACCAAGTAGCATTGTTCTGCTAAAGAGACATTTGCAATAAGATGACATTCTGCTATGTTCATAGATCAGTGCCCTGCTTAGGCACCATCAGAAAGGATTCTTCTTGCAGGAGATAGGAACTCGCAGAGACCCAGAACTGGACAATATTCAGAGAGTAAAAGGCTTTGAAATGGTTAGTCCTAAATGGTATGTCTTCATCAAATACCCCATCCCGTACCACCAAGTGTCAGGTAGCTGTGCAGAAACGGAGGTGTAGAGAATATAAGAGCCAGGGGGGATGGATGGCACCAAGGAAACCATGTTTTCCAGATGCAACATAACTCTAGATCACTTCTTAGTGGGTGGGTCTTTCTTCAAGTTGTGGTTGCCCTCACTAGCTCTGGTCTATTCTCTGGTATCTATTGGTCCTCCTATTAAGGAAGGAATTTCTCAGGCTGCCTTAGAGTTGAGCAGTATCTTTAGGGAGGCGTGTGAGGGGGAACTTGCACTCCTGGAGATTCTTGTGACACATCAGCCACTATTGCTGGTAGCAGAGGGGAGCCACAAGGACTGATGTCTGTGTTGAGCAGGCAGTAACAGATGGCTTTAAGCTGGGTGGGGGACAGGAGGGACAGGCCTTTCCTGTGGATCCAAGAGCCCTCCCCACCAATGACTGTGATGGCTCAGAGGAACAACTCCTGTAGGGAGCTTGATATACTGCAAATGTACAAAGGGGGAACATGAAAGGCGTTGTCTTTAATGACTATGATTTCAATCCTGATCTGATATCATTGGAGGAAATATGGCTGGAAAATGCAAATGAAGTGTTTATAAGGCACATTCTTAGTAGTTGTGCTTCAGAGAAATTCTAAAGGCTTTGATGTAGCCATAGATAAAATTAATGTCATAAAGTTGGCCACCAGGTAAACAAATAGAGCTTCATGCTATTAGTGAGAGTTCAACCTTGGCTTTCAGTATGAGGCTTAATTTAGGTAAGTGTCTAGGTTTCTTGTATTTATTTTTTTCACCAGTGTTTAAAAGTTCCTCCCAAGGCCGATGAGATAGATGGCTAGTGGGCTAAGTAAGGCACCTGCTGCCAAGCCTAAAGACCTGAGTTCCGTTCTCGGGGCTCACAGAGTGAAATAACTCACTCCCTGCAAGTTATCCTGATTGCCAGATGTGCCGAGCACACACATATGCATCCATACCTATGGTCATCTCTCTCTCTCTCTCTCTCTCTCTGTCTCTCTGTCTCTCTCTGTCTCTCTCTGTCTCTCTCTCTCTCTCTCTCTCTCACACACACACACACACACACACACACACACACACACACTGAATGTAATTTTAAAAATACGAAAACTCCTTTCCAGCATTAAATGGCACAGAGGTTAATGTGCTTTCTGCCATCCTTGGAGTCAAGGAAACTTGATCGTCTCCTGTGCCCTACACTGCCAGCACACGTTGGAATCTCTAGGTACTCGCAGAGAGACACAAGTCACAAAGGCTAGCAGCTGGAGAGTGCTAGTTGAGAAGAAACTCTAGAGAGGGCCTTGTTAGCCCATGATGTTACTAAGTTGGAGCTAGTTACTAAGCGGGGAGAGTGGACTGAGAACATTAGCTCAGGGTGGCGGGACAGCATGCTGGCTCCAGAAAAGGGAGAACGCATACTGCTTGTTATTAGTTAATCTTTATCTCCTGAAAGGTATATTTGATTTTTATTTATTTATTGTGTGTGTGTGTTTGTGTGTGTGTGTGTGTGTCTCAGGGCGCAGATGGAAGTCATAGGGCAACTTGTAAAAGTTCGATCTCTCCTTGGATCCTGGGGATTGTACCGAGATTCACGGTTTTGTCATAAGGCACCCTCGTGTGACAAGCCACCTCATTGGCCTTAATGTTTAAAATTATGGGAAGGGACTTGCCATTTCATGAATTAAGAAGCCGTGGGAATGATTAGTATGTGAGGGTGGGAAGAATTGGATTATTTCAAAAATAATTCTGCAGAAAACAATAGGAGCATGAAATCGTATGAATCCACAATAAGATAAGGGCTTGCAAAATTCAACATTGCATTATATATTACAAATTGTAGATAGCTCATTATTTTCTTTTTGGCTTTGCTTGAGATTGAGCCCCGTGTCTTGCACGGGCCATTAAAATAACACTTTTACATTCTAACCAGGACTTGGAATTTTAATTCTCACTTGAAGAAAGTTTTGGAAGGGCCATTGATGAGATAGAACACATTATTGATGGGCTGCTCTTGAATGGTCCTACCCAACCGACACAGTGCCAGTTTCTGCGGGCAGAGGGAACAACTGTTACATGAGGGAATCTCTTCGAATTTGTCAGCATATAGAAAGCAACTAAAGTTAACAGGAAGCACCCTGATTCTGCCTCGGGGATGTACTGTGCTATTGCAGGTCACATCTATCAGGAGGTTTATAGTTAGAACGGCGCAAGAGTCATTGTACTTGCCATCTTTGCAGAAATTGATGAAAACAGCATTACTGTGTCTGATCAGTCAGAGTCTTAGTCAAAAGGTTGTGTCAGTGGTGTATTTGAATATGCAAAGAACTATCACAGTTTACAATGGTGGCTATCACAGGAAATTGAAGACAGTACTTTTTCTCAACCTACATCTTTCCATTAGGTGATTAAGACCTTTGGTTCTCTCCTACTCCTTATTGACTCATCTTTCAGTTCAAGTAACACCGGAAGTAATTGTCTTGGTCACAGTTCTCTTGCTGTGAAGAGACACCACGACCATGACAACTCTTATGAAAGAAAGTATTTAATTGGAGCTTGCTGACAGTTTCAGAGGTTTAATTCATTATCTTCAAGGCATGGAGCATGGTGGCACCCAGCCAGACATGGTGCTGGAGAAGGAGCTGAGAGTTCGCCCTCTTGATCCATAGGCAACAGAAAGAGAGAAACACTGGACCTGATTATTCAGTTACTCCTGATGACTACCACTAAATATATGAGCCTACTGGAGCCGTTCTTACTCAGACTACCACAGTAATATACTTAGTTATTTTTCCATTGCTGTGAAAAAAAATGCCTGCCCAAGTAACCTATACATGAAAGAAAGTTTATTTGACTTAGTGTCCCAGAGAGAGAGATGAGAGTCCATCCGGGTAAGGAAGCATAGCAGGAAGCAGCAGGCATGGTGGCAAGAATGGGAAGCGGGGAACCCACATCTTCAAATGCAAGCAGTGAGCAGAAAGAAAACTGGAGGTAGCATGAGGCTTTGGACTCCGAGAGAACACCACTAGTGATGTATTGTCGTGAGATTCACCAGTGGGACCGTGAGTGCATTTAAACAAAGAAAAGACTTTTATTCAAGCACTAGTGCCTGGCGCTAGGACTGCATCCCCACAGCAGGGAGTTTCAAGATGTGGCATCTAGCCACCTTAGACCAGGGATTATAAAGGAAAAACTGAAGAATTCCATGCATCCTGCCTCGATGTAGTCAGGGGCTTACCCTGACACACATGTCTTATGGTAGTCCCTGTCAACTTTTGGAGCAGAGAAAGCAAGCTTGATTACAAAAGTGGAAACAGCAGGGAGCCTTGTGACCTACTATCTTGCAAGAACAGCAGGTAAATTTACAGGATCATTCAGTTTCAAGATTAGTCCTCCGTGTCTGGGCAAAAAAAGCAAGTGGGCTGCTCGGGTAGAGCTTGCATGAGCCAGGGGCTTACAGGCTAGTTTCCGTTTTTGCTTTTGATCTTTCAAGCATAGTGAGTTTAAATTTTAAACACAGTATTATCCATCACAGTACCAGAAAGGCCACACCTCCTAAATATCCCAATCGTGCCCCTCACTGGGGACCAATGACCAGAGCATGGTTGGGGGACAGACATTCTCCCTCAAACCACCACATGTGCTGTTTCCTATGAGGTGCTTATTCGTTCTCTTCGCAACTCCAGAGCAATCTGCCGTCTCGAGTTCTTGGCTTTCTGAGTAGACTTCTCAACAGGTTCATCCACTTCTTGCCAAAAGGGCACATCAATCAGCTTAGTAGGTGCCCAAGCCAAAATACAGTATCAGCATTATAGTGTCAAGGGGAACTACTGCCAGGTGTTAATTGTATCCCCATTTGATTGGTGCAGGGATCATGGAGTCATTTGACTGCCAATCATGCTCAACCATTACATTCTACCCATGAAATAAGCAGAAGCCATCATTTAAACTATACTAAGTATGTTCAGCCACTGCAAGAATATTTCTGAAATCCTTCCAAATAAACAGCAATGGTTTATATAGAGTTGGCAGAGTTTGATACAGTGCATGAAAGATCAGTATATTAGTTACTTTTCTATTGCTGTATAAAACACCATGGCTGAGGCAACTTATAAAGAAAAACATCTAATTGGGCTTATGTTCCCAAGGGTCCGGGCCCATGACGGCAGAGCAAAGGCAATGACAGCAGAAAGAGCTGAGAGCTCAAGTCTCAGTTGAGAAGCAGAGGTAGAGACCACACTGGGGACGGCATGTGTCTTTTGAGCCCTCCAGTCCCAACCCTGTGGCACACCTCCTCAGACAAGCCCACCGCTTTCAGTCCTTCACAAACTGGTCCACCATCTTGGGACAAACCCTTTAAACATAGGAGCCTGTGGGGCCCGTCTCACTCAAATTGCTGCAGATAACTTCACTTTCTTATTTACTACTTAGTACTTTTTCACGAACGTGTGCTTTTGAAACGTTTTCTCTTCTTCCTAAGTAGCTGTGCAAAATCAGGAAGAAGCTGAATCTCTGAACGAGACAGTAGAGACATGGGGTCGTAAGTGGTCCACAGTACTATAGAAACCACGGTTTCCTATCTTTGGGGGGGCCTGTCTGGGGTGAACACATGAGTGTTTAGGATGTCACTACAATCTCCTGTGATGCAGAGCTTACATCCTGCAGCGAGAAGGGCATGCATGTAGAAATGGGATCTTTTTAGAGGAGGATGATAAAGTGAGGTGGTGTTTGGAGAGGGTGGAGTAGGCATGACTGAAATTCACTATATACATGGAGAAAATTCTGAAATAGCAAATAAAATTAATTTTTAAAAATGGAATATAGCCCATGGATAGGCTGTAAAAAGTTTTCTTTATGTGTTTTTCATAAAGGCCAAAGACTTGGGACATTAATTTGGTTAATTGTAGTTGTTTAATTCTTTTTTTTAATATTTATTTATTTATTATGTACACAATATTCTGTCTGCGTGTATGTCTGCCGGCCAGAAGAGGGCACCAGACCTCATTACAGATGGTTGTGAGCCACCATGTGGTTGCTGGGAATTGAACTCAGGACCTTTGGAAGAGCAGGCAATGCTCTTAACCTCTGAGCCATCTCTCCAGCCCCAGTTGTTTAATTCTTTAAAAGCTTAAAAAAGACTAAGTTGCTAATTACATGTGACATTGAGCTATTAGTGTCCCCAGTGATAGGGACAGAAGCAGTCCCAGCTCATCCCCAACTGCAGACTGAAGCCATCTCTTTAGTGTGGGAGAAAAGAATTCCAGGGGCCAGATTTGAAGAGGAGCTGGAAATTCATCATGAGCCATTTGTAACATAGATCCTAACCAAAGAGGTCGCTGAAGCATGCTGGGAAAGAATGGCCCATAGGCTAGGGTGGGCTTCTCTGGGGGAGTTACTCTTCACTTTCTTTGCAATCACATTTTGGGGCCTCTCAAGTTATGTTTCCAAAGGTTGCTAAGAAACACCACCTACCTTTCTAATGTTTCTCAAACAATATGTTTTACAGCTGTGAGGAAAGCCAAAACTTTCCTTTGTAAATAAATTTGTAGGTTGGATTTGTTAGACATCCTATTTAGGTCTAAGGAAAAGAGAGGGGTGTTAAAAACACATAACTATATATAACTTTATCCCTAAAGAGCTCCAGTTGGTAGTGTCCTTGACAAGATGTCTTTTGCAAAACATGCATCATCTTCATGGACAGTTTGGCCTTTAGCTGATTCCTCGTTTTCTGACTCCATTAGCAGAAAGATGAGCTGGTGCCGGACCTTCTTCCTCACACATCCCATCATGTCCCCAATCATTTTCCTCCAATTTTTATCTGGCCTCACATAACAGTGCTGTTGATCAGAGGGAAATATAACTAATACAAGAATAAATAATAGCTTGTAATCAGATTTTTCTAATTAAAAGGTAGAATTAGAGTAATATCAAAGTGAGCATCGTATTTGTTTTCTGTCCCTAATCCCTTTTCATACTGCTCTGACCTCAACTTGAAGTTTAATATGAACTTTTAAAATCATTGCATTTTTCTTCCATTCACTACTGTATAAAATATTGCTTTGCATATTTTTAAATTTGAATAAACATGATAGAGGTTGTTTATATTTGCAGCGCTGGACATGAGTCCAGAGCCCACACAAACTAAGCCAGTATTGACTGAACTATTGTCTAGCCCCAGGAGGGTTTCTCACCCTCTCAACCTTCTCTCTGGAATTACAAATCTTTCCATGTAGATGTGTCTAAGCATCACTCCCTCACTCAGTGTTAACATCAACAGTGAGGCTTGGATATCTATTACACTCCAAGTCGTAAGTCTTAAGACCAGCTGGAGCTGTGCAAAGATAGGAGCTGTCCCTGGCGGAAACGAAAACAGACATATTGTTTTGGAGAACAGTGTGGTAGGGAGCACTTTGAGATGAGTCAGCAATTACTCAGTCATCCATTTGCAACTACAATTAACATTTCTGAAAGGTTTCTTGTATTGTAAAAGACGGGACATTTTCTGTCAACTAGTGAAGACAGCCTGTCTCTTCTCTCCTTGACAATGTTTCTCTGACGTTGACTCAACCATGCATTCCTGACATATCCGTTCCCATCGATGATTTGTGTGTTTTATGAATTTTTGTGTCTTCTTCTGTAAAAGGAAAATAGGACCCTAAGTCTGCAGTGTAACCTCACACGGGTTATGGTGCATGACAGAGTATTGAGATGTGAAGATTAGCTGGGGCTACCCAGGCCATGAAGGCAGGTCACAGTGCTTCTTTAAGGGGGAAAGCCTGGGCCTTAGGATCAGAGCAGCCCTGCTGAATGAAAGAAGCAGCATTGGCACATGTGGAGGTGTGAGTCCAGGGATGTCACTGGGACATCTACAAACAAACTGATGGCAGTAGATTAGTGCTGTTTAATCCACAAAGTTGTGATCATCACTGCAAGAGAAAAAATTAATAGGATATTTTAATTGTATTTGTACCTTCTGTACTTTCTTCGCCTCCAGTATTTCAAGACACCTAACAACGAAGTGTGTTGTTCCTTTGAGGTCTTAATTCTTTGACTTGTTTTGTATAAGATAGGAATCCCCTGCACCTTCAGATAGCAAAGCAATCTTTGCAACTGCATGGCCATAAACATTTCTCCTTTGAGTGAAGATTAGGAGAAGAAAAGGCAAGATGTGTTTTGTTTTGTTTAGGACATTTCATTTTCTTTTTCTTCTTATTGAAAGCAGTAACCTTGGTTCAGTATTTCTTAGGTAAATTTTGATAATTATGATTTTTGAAAGCATTTTCTGTTATCTATGATTCAGTTTATGTCTCGCAGATGGTTTCTAGATTCTCCCGTTCTTGGCACACAGGTGTTTGTACTAATGCCTTATTTGTGGGATTTCTTTCATGGTATTGTTCCCTGTGATACTTGTAGGTATTCAAACTTCCTGTCACACAGTTGTCAACCCAAGAACCACAGGTCTCATTTTAAGGGGACTAAATGGTAGTATATTCTGGAGCCATTTTGACTGATCATGGTCAGGGAACATATACTTAGGTCACCCTATATTCCATGCTGCATGCAATATGGAAGCAGTTTCACAAACCTTCTAGAGTTTTACACAACAGAGGAAGTCATAAATTAACACAAGCTTAATGAGGGAAACTTTCTTATAGGTTTAGGATGCTATCTGTTGGCATTCTTAACTTTTGGATTAGTAGAAGCTAATTGCCTGCTAAATCAATATTCTAAAAAGGTGTTTATCTGTTTATGATGTCAGTTCTGATTCATAATGGGGCAAGGCATTGTTTCAGGGAGCCCACTAAAGAAGATCGCTCAGACACAGTCTATAGCCAATATGAAATTCTTCATTACAGATGGCTGGGACTACTCTGTTACTGGGGACCCAAGTGTGGCACCTGTTGTTTAGATTATGAGGTTTTTAAAGGCGAGAACCACAACCTTGTATCCCACTTTGCAGCTGCACGGGGAATTCTCCTGCAAACAAGCACTTTAACAGAAGCTAAGATAAGCTGTTAGCTGGGGGGGGGGGGGGCTCTGCACAAGTAGGCAGTTTAACAGGAGCTAAATAGGTGAGCCGAGCTGTCTTGATCTCAGGTTCTTAGTTAAGAGTTCTAATTTTCCATGGGGCTTCAAGCTTAAGGAGATCAAACTCTAATTAAACCTGAAATGGCCTCAGCAAGAATACAAGATAGAGGTACCTCTGTACTGTCTTGCCCTCTCACAGAATGGGCTGTTCCAGAAGGCTAAACTAGCCCAAGATGAGGTAATTAGCTTCTGGACCTGCAAACCCCCACTCTCTCCACAGTAGTGAAATTGCAAGCAGTCATCAAGTATCTGCAGATTTTTTTTTTTAGTCACAGCCAGACATGGCTTCTTTTCAGACAGTTTTATTCACATTGTGTTGAAGATATCTTTCTTTATGATTGTCTTTAACAACTTAGTTTTTAGTTTCATAAGTAATGTGTCTCACTGCTTCCCAAACTACCTCGGAACTCCTGGGCTCTACAGTCCCCCTGCCTCAAGCTACCCTGAGGAGCAGGGAAGGTTGTCCTCTTTATCTGTGTACACAGCACCGCACCAGCCCCTTGACTGTGTCTTTTGTTAGGTTTGCTTTGGTATAGCTAGAAAGGCTTTCCAATGCAGTCTGATTTTTTAAAATGTAACTTGGCCGGTATTTTTACATTTTTTTCTCTTTTCCTCCTGCTCGTTCTACCTCTGCCCTTTCTTTTCTGATACTACCAGGATACAGCTGTCTGAATCTTACAGATCTTCAAATCTCTACACGTTCACTTTACCTTTTAACTTGGTTATTCTGTCTTTGAGTTCACATCACCTTATCTTCAATATTATTGCCCTTAGCCTCCTGTGTTAAATGTTAAATAGTCAAAAAACGAAAACAAACAAAACATAGTAGCAGAATTGTCCGTGTGTAGATGAATTTTAGGGACACTGAAGACACTGAGTACCACTGAGGCAAAGGGAGCAATAACTCTACATGTGTTTGACTGTGGTATCTTCTATGGAGGTATGGTTTATCGATGTTGACATTATTTTCAAGTTCACTAGACTTAAAGGATTAAACGGGTGGGAGACAGATCGTGGAAGAGTGAAAATACAGAGATTTGGGGAAGAAGTTGGATTAATCCATGCAGAAATGGGTTAGATGTTGTGTTTTCAGAACAAACACAACACTGGTTCAGACTATTCGATGCAAAAAGAATTAAGTGTGGTCGTGTTCATAGGTACTGCATACATGTGTTCCTTCGTTCTTTAAGCACCAAGACTTGAGGAAGGACCACTGAAGAGGCCATAGTCTGATCAGGCACCCAGATACTTCCTAGTCACTGTGTCAGAATCCTGTGACAGTAACCAGGCATTTCTAGGGAAAGGCTGATTTTCAATGTGGAGCTGTGTAAAAGAACACAGAGTACTCGTAGATCATATAAAACAGAACGTTGATCCAGAACGTTACGACCAACTGAAAGAGCCACAAAACAGTAAAGGACTTTGAAATACACTTTCAAATATAAGGTAAGTGTAATACATTTTGAAACTGAATAAAGAAAGAAGCATGGGGGAAGAGGCAAATCTCAGAGAAGATCCTCAGGTAAGGTCTGCAGATCCTCTGGTAGGAGATGGAAGTTCCGATGGCCCTCACCCTGTCCGCAAGCTCTTGAGTACTGGGACTGCAGGAAACTAGGAATCCAAAAACCAAAACATGTGAAAGGATAGAAAGCATCCCCCAAATGGAGGAACCCGATCTAATAGGCCTCATCAGGATAACCCAGGTGATGCCAGCAGCAGTAAGGCATGCTGGTAAGTGTCTGATGGCATGATGTATTGAACGCTTGGCCGTGACATGCCGCACCTCCAGACCTGACATGAAGGTAATCATGGAGAAACCAACATAATAACATTCTGGATGGTAATTACAGACAAATTCTGACTAGAACACCTTATGGCTGTCATGAAAAACTAAAGAAGTCTGTGGAAGAATCACATCAACATTGTATCTCCTCATCAAGGTTTCCCAGGTGCATCCTGAAAAGAAATGGGCATTAGGGGACAGGCTAAGAAGATTAAGTGAAACTCAGACCTCAGTTAACAGCGATACCATTTGAATGCTGGGCCATTAGTTATAACTATCAGTTAATCTAAAAATCTTGTAAGCTTTTAAAGACATACCAAGAAAATAGGGGGTGGCGAGATGGTTTACTTGGTAAAGTATCTGCCACACAAGTATGAGGACCTGAGTTTGGAGACCCAGCTCCCATGTCGAAACCTGGGCGTGAGAGCACACCACTGTATCCCCAGCGCTGAGAGGTAGGGGAGAAACGAATTTCTGAAGGCCACCCACTAACCAGCCTCAGTGAAATGCTGGCACCTGACATGGACCACTAGCCTCCAAGTATATGTAGGTGCGGTCATACATACAGGTACACACTCACATGAACACACACACCACACACACAAACACACACATACCCCAAAAATATTTCAGAAAACAAATAGTAGGTAACTGATGTGCACAGTGAATTGTATCCCAGTCACAAAAGAGACTCCCTTCTATGTTTTCAGAAGTTACAGAAAGGATAATATTCACAGAGAATTATAAATATGTGTGTGTGTGTGTGTGTGTGTGTGTGTGTGTGCATTCTTTGCCAAGGTGTAATTTGCTTATACTGAAAATCTTCGATATGCTGAACCAGTTCCTGTGATTGACTATTCAATGGTAGATGGAGCTTGTACTTGTGAAATAGACCACTAGAGAAAGGCTTCGGATTCCATGGTGAATGTGACTTTGCTGTTTGCTTTTATATAGTGTTAATGATTTGGGGATGAGATCTTAAATCTACCATATGAATCATAATGTCTTAACATGTTAATGTTTATGCTGAGCTTGGATTAAACATTGATTTCTCATGGCTTTTGTACCCTCT
Source organism: Ondatra zibethicus (assembly GCA_004026605.1). Lineage (NCBI taxonomy): Eukaryota > Metazoa > Chordata > Mammalia > Rodentia > Cricetidae > Ondatra > Ondatra zibethicus. The sequence continues at coordinate 48,660 of PVIU01007574.1, read as the reverse complement.
GGTCTCTCTGCATGAAGCTGACTCCCCAGTGAAATCCATCCCTGTGAAGGCAAATGTTCTCATTTATAACATCACTTTCCATTTAATCTTGGAATTAAAAACAGGATTAATTAATCTACATTCTCTGTTCCATGTAGAGTGGGAACATTTTAGAGGAGATAGCAATCTTGTTAGTTTGCAGTAGCCCAGGCTCACGAAGAAGCAATATGTAAACTGTCAGTGGCTCTCTGAACGGTAAGCCGACACCCATGTGTCTGTCCATGGTTGGACCAGCCCAGCACAGAGAGGAGCTGGAGTTTCCTTGTTTTCCTTAGAGAAAGAGAATCAGATGTGGGGCACGCTTTGCTAAGGAAGTACTCCCCCCCCCCACTGCCGTGTTCACATTGAACAGTGGCTCTAATTGTTTCCTAAATAAACATCCATAGCAATTAGCTTAAATGAGTACTTGGTCCCCGGGAGAAGAGAGAAGAGAAGCAACAGTGTGAAAAGCAACTTTTCTCAAGTTGTTGCCATGGCTCCCAGGACGCAGGCTATTTCCATCACAGCAGCAAACAGAAGTGCTTTTAGGAAAGGGACAAAGGGAAAGGCAATGGGGCTATTTCCATAGCAACGAGAAATTCTGAGCTGGCTCGGATCTACTTTCCCTAATAATACTATTACCCATTAATAATTTTACATGAGCCATTCCGTGTTAAACCCTCAATGCTCTGTGTTTGTCAAAGATGTCTCCGAGGCTCCTGGGCAATGCTGAGTGACGACTGACTGGAGCTGATACAGCCAGTTATTTCTGTGAAGTTCACAGGAAATTCTCTTATTCATATATCGGAGCAGTGTCACTGGGTGGTCATGAAATGCAGGGTGGGTAGACAATAAAGAAGCGCTGCAAAGAGAGTGAGGTTTTGAATATGTAGACAGAGTCCAGGTGTATTTTTAGCATTACCTAGCAAAGCACTGATTAAAGAAAGAAAAACGCATGATTGGGCCTGTTTGCTGAGAGCGAGTGTTGAGAGAGAAGAGGTTAAGAAAGGGAAGGCAGGAGGTTGAAAGGCATTTAATGATGGCTTTGCACGATGCTTGCTTTTAAAATGAGTTATGAAAATGCATTCAGCCATTGTTGGAAATAACCACAGTGTCACACAAAGGAACATGAAAACAGAGCGAATCTTAGCGGGACAAGCATTGCTCTCAGTCATGAACACGTGCTCATCACACAAGGGGAAAAGCAAGGCCACCCCATGCCCGGGCGGGAAGTTCACTTGGTGTTTACTCTAACGCAGGTGGAGTCTGTGTATATTCACATGGGCAGAGGTTCAGTCTCACAGTCTTTCTTGATTGGTCAATTTTGAAAGAATTGACCCAAAGGGAAAGAAGGAAAATGGGAAAGGAGACACCACTTAAGTTATTGAGTTCTGTGAAGACAGCTAGGCCACTGTTTAAACAAAAGGTCTGGGTGGGAGATTTTAACACATCTGCATGAAAGTGTTCAAAGGTAGAGGTGATAAAAAAGTTTTAATTCCTTGTTTTAAAGGAAAAATTTACAGTATTTCACATAAAAATACTGATATAGAATGTTTCTTACATCTATGTGCATACGTATTGAGCATCTACTATAGCCTTGCTATTCTCAGTACTTGGAACACATCCATGATCTAAACAGGCAAGGAGGGAAAGCACAGACAAAAGCCAACTGTAAAGAATTTGTGTGTGTGTGTGTGTGTGTGTGAGAGAGAGAGAGAGAGAGAGAGAGAGAAGAGGAGAGAAAGACAAAAAGACAGAAACTGAGACAGACCCATAGAGAGATACACTTGAAGCAAAGTGAGCAAGATTTAGTGCCAGTCGGTGGCACAACTGAAAATATGAGATTGAGGATGAACTAGTAGGGAGGCTGTGACACGAGGGACTTTGTGTCTCCAAATCTAGGGAACGAGCACAGGGAGGAGGCAAAGAATAACCGGACCACAGGCACAAGTCCTGGTCGGTTCAGAACAGAATCCAGGGCCCTGTAGCTTTCTGCCTGACTTCTCCTCCATTTTACACAATTACATACCCATATAATTTTCTCTTTAATTGTTCTGTCTTCGAGGGCTGGACCTTGAACTCGGTGTGAACCTGTGAGAAATACAAAGTATCTGATTACACCAAAGATTAATTGGGCAAACCGCCCAAGGCTTATGATACAACAGGCACCCAACGACACTCAGGGGCCTCCCTCCCTATGGCAAAATCGTCTCTAAAGGAGTTATGGCCTGCCAGTCCCTGCTTGAGCTCTTCTGTGAGTATGGAACATCCTTTGCAGAAGCAGCTCTGAGCCAGAAGAGTCATCTTTCCGATGCCCTTGGCAGAAGTCTGTGAGCTCAGGAAGCTGCTTGAAGATGAATACTGAGTGATGCTCTCTGGCATCCTGCAGATCCCAGGGCTTGTTTGCTTTGGGTGCATAGTAAAACAAGACAACCAGTCTGAAAGCAAGTGCTGCATCCAAAAGTTTGCTATGAGACGGCTTCCTGGGAACGTCAAGAGCTGCTACACCCATAAGATCTTACAACCCTCACTGTCCAAACATGAGTTGACATGCCAGATATGCCGAGCTGAATGGCAGAAAGACCAAGAGGCCACAACCTTCCACAAAGAACTACAGACACAGAAATGGGGACTAATAATGAATGGTGATGAGGGAGACTCAAGATTTCCCAATATAATTTGACTCCGGATGGACACAACCCAACTTCCCACAATCAGAAAGTTCTAATCAATAAGTTAGACTTGTAGAATATTTTACATAAGTGTGGCGCTTTTGATTCTGGGAATTTGTATTCAGTTTCTCTGGTGAGTCAAACTTCACATTTTTATGCCCGTGGAGTCTACAACATGTGGGATCTTCTTTCCTGGAATTTGATTAGCGTGCCGCTGAGTAAGTAATAAACTGTCTCAGAGACAGAAGTAACAGAGTAGCTAAAGATGCCCTAGGATATAATAACCTTGGTGGCCACTGTGATCAGGACAAGAGCGTTCCTTTCATGTCTTAACCTCTGTGTGTGACCTAACACATGTCATATATTGCAAGATAATACCTAAAATTAACACAGTAACAAACATGGTAAGGCCTGAACTAGGAAATCCAGCACTTGCTGATAAAGGGCATTTTAACTCATCTGTCCATAAGACACCTTTAACCAGCCTGGCAGTATTTTCTGTTTGTCAATAGTTGATCCTTTTATATGAAATATGCTATTTCATAGCTGGAGTATATGAGATAATTTATTGTTTCTTCAATTTTAGTTTTTCTTTTGATTTTATATCTATAACTTCCTGTGAAGCGGCTGGTTCTACTTTTAGGAAAGTAATTTAGGAAATTAATTTTTTTCCTAATTTAGGGAAAATAAAAGAATAGTCATATTGCAGAAGAAGTCAGAAACAAGACAGTATCATTCCAAATTCTCTCCCTACAGACATAATCTTTTGAAAACTACCAAATATTATTAGTGGGTGATTCAGAAATAAAAGTTGTCAAAAATTAGGCATTTTAGATATTGCAGGCATTATAAAATCTTATTTTTATTTTATAACAAAAATTGGACTCCAGCAATAATTTTTTTATATTTCCCATCTGCTTTTGATGCCAAACATGAATATTATTTAATATTTTTCATTGTCTAATAATGACGCTGTGTGACATGTGAAGACACATTTAATGAACAATCATGGGGTCTTGAAGTCTATGGTTTCACGTTTTCTTTTATAAAAATAACCTTCCTTATTTCTAGCATTTGAATATGAATTCTTTTGCACAGTAGAGATTTTTAAATTATTTTTAGATGATTTAGTCTGTTATTGGGGATTTTTATAATTTGATGTAGGCGTGCCAGAGGAAGGGTAGGAGCTTGGTACAGGTGAGACAGAGAGGACCACAGAAAACAATAAAAAAGATATAAGGACATCAGGAAGCTGATAAGCTAATCCAAAAATAAAATAACTGAAGGGTGAGAAGTTGCCAACCTCTGTATATTACTGCTGCTGAGCTGTAACTTGTTCAGGGACAAGTGTTCCCCCAGCAAGTGATTTAAACATATTGTATTGCTGTTGTGTTCCTTTGGTGATTTCGGTTAGGTTGGCAAACTCTGGTCATTTTGGAAAAAAAATAAATTGCATTGTTGATTTTTCTATAACATTTCACATTTTAAACATGAATATATTCATTCTTCTTTGTACATAAATAGCTTATGGAGAATATCATAAAACATTTTTATTTGGAGTTTATAGCAATGAATTCAGGTGGGAGAACCATTTTCCTTGGCTACTATTTTTGTGCAATGTAAAAATATCAAATTCTGAGCACTCAAGCTAACTTTGGTTTTAACAGCAGTTTACATTTTTTTTTCTTTAAAGTAACTCTTTATAACAATTTACTTGACAGGGACTTTATTAAGTATTAAATTTTACAGGAAAATCCATAAGATAGAATTTGTTAACTAATATTAGAGAATCAACTGTTATTGATGGGAGACAATTTTAAGAAGAGAAGCAAAACCTGTATGTTTGGTTACCATGGAAAAGAGGAATTCATCAACTTTCTAAAGTTGGAGAATGAAGAGAAGGTTGTAGTGACTGAAACCCTACAACAAGGAAAGGAGAGGGATGATATAGAAGTCCTTCTGTATGCGTTACTTTTATTGGTTAATAAAGAAGCTCCTTTTGGCCAATGGCTTAACAGAACATAGCCAGGCTGGAAAAGATATAGAGAGAGAGTAGGCAGAATCAGGGAGAAGCCATGGAGCCACATGCAAACTGGCACAACCGCTTTTGGATTATAGTATGGCAGTTTTTTAAAATTACACAACCATCTGCCTTAAAACTCAGCAAAATTAGACAACCATCTACCTTAAAACTCAGCAAAACCCCTTTTGGGCCTAAATACAAAAGATGCTCAACCATACCATAAGGATATGTGCTCAGCTATGTTGACAGCAGAATTAGTTTATTATAGCCAGAACCTGAAAACAACCCAAATGTATCTCTTTTACACATAGGATAAATGAGACATCATCCTTTTAAATAGCCATAAATGCCATAAAATATCTTGGAGTAACTCTAAGCAAGCAGGACCGAAGATTGGGTCCTGTCATTGCTGCTTGTGAAAGGGGAAATTTGGGTGCCAGCCATGATAAGCCAAGTATAGGCAGGTCACTCAAAAGGAAGTGCCCCACTTCCAACCAGTATCACCTACCAGAGTAGAACTCTGGCCCTTGATAAATTTAATAAGATGCCTGAGTCTCAGCAGTTTACCCTGAAGCAATGCCTGGTAGCAGGAAAAAAAAAAAAACACTAACTGAGATAAACTGACCCCCACCCAAGAGCAGACCACATGAATGGAAACACTTGTATGATAAGAACTTTAAATCTTTTAAGAAAGAAATTTAAGACATTACAAAATGGAAAGATCTCTTATTTTCTTGGGAAAGTAGAAGAAACACAGCAAAAATGACAATCTCACTGAAAGCAATCTACAGATTCAGTGCAAATGTCCATTAAAATTATAGCAACATTCCTCACAGAACTCACCTACAAATTTAATGTAAATGCTCTTTAAAATTATAGCAAAATTTCTCACAGAACTCGAAAGAACAATCCTCAACTTTATAAGAAAGAATAAAAACTCAGGATAGCCTAAACAATTTTAAAATCCTATACAATTAAGGAACCTCTAAATGTATTACAATCTTTGATTTTAAAACTTTCCTACGGAACCACAGTACTGAAAGTAATCCACCTTGAATATAAATTTATATGCCTACAAACTAAAGATTTTTGACCAAGAAGCAAAATTGTGAAATGGAAAAGAAGCATATTTAACCTCCTTTTACTGTCCTGAAGCTGTAGTTTCCTGAGGCTAGTTCCTTTTTTTGCAAACCTGCCTGGCATTTTCTGGTCGAAGCTGCTCCGCATGGCAGGGAGTTACAACACAGGCTCTGGGCCTGTCAGCCAGCCTGCTGTTTCAAGCTCTGGCAGACTTAGCTGTGTGGATTTTACCCTTACTCCTAGGGTCTTGAGGGACTCCTTGAGTCTGCGAGTAAACATATCCTGTTTACAAAATGCTTGCCCCATGGTATAATTTTTACCTTGTGTCACTGTGTATCAAAACCTCCAAATTTGACTCATGGTCAGGCTTCCCGTGGCAATTCTTCATGAACCATTGCTTTGCTCTGCTGGCCGCGGTGGTTCAGGTGAGTGGACAGGCCTGTCCTCCATGTGCAGTGACATTCCTCAAGCCTCTACGGTGCCCTCAGGTCCCACATTGGGTGCCACCTGTCCCGTCCAGTGGGGCATGAATGGAGGGTCCCTGATAAACCTGGAGGAGGAAGAGGAATGGAGGGGACAAGAGACACGAGGAATGACAACAAGGCTTGCTTTCTGATCAAGCTGCCCATTTTATTATTCCTCAGGAGCTGTTATATAGCAAACAGGCAAGGGGGAGGGGAGGTGTCAGGTCTGCTGGAATTCAGGTCTGGAGACTTCTCTGGCTGAGAGAAAGATATAATAACTAACAAATGAAATGCTAATTGCTTCTGAAGCCTGGGGCCTGCAGGTCATGCAGGGAGACAGGATACTAGGTTAATTTCTTAGGTCCGGAACTAGCCCTGCAGAGGTGACAGAGGTGAATATTTAACTTAACTTGTGAGCTTAAGATGGCAATAAACAAAATACAGATCTCAAAATATAGGTCTTTGATTCTGGCAGCCTGAGAGCGCTCTCTCTCTCTCTCTCTCTCTCTCTCTCTCTCTCTCTCTCTCTCTCTCTTTTCTCTCTCTCTCTGCAACCCCCTTCAGAAGATGTGGCTGCAGTCTCCTGTCCTCTCTCCCCTTTCTTTCTCTCTCTCTCTCTCTCTCTCTTCCCTTTTCTTCTATAACTCACTAATTAAACTGTACCACTTTCTCTGCATGGCATGCCTATCCATCTCTGTGTCTCACCCGCTGGGCTCCTCATGGAACCTGCTGCCCTGCTGACTCACTGAGGTCTCTCATCTGCCTGGGACCCACAGAGGCCAAGGGTAGTGGGACCCGGCTGCCCCTCAGGGAACTGAGCCATTTTACCATCACAGTGAATCTTTCTATGAAAGAGAAAGATAGCAGTATGTTTGGCAAATGGCAGTGAAGAGAGCATTTAAGAGCATGTATGCTTGAAAAAACATTAGAGGGCATTGGAAGGGAAAGAAGAGTTTGAAGGTCATAATGAGCATTCTAAGTGCAGAAGCAAGATATGTTTCCCGTAAGAATTTTTGTTAATGTAGCATGGAAAAAAATCTGAAGTGCCCCTTTAAAAAATAAAATAAAATAAAAAACAGTTTGAAATGGAGGTGCTCTGAGGGTATGTTACCAAGCAAAAACGCCCATTGACAGGGTTAGAAAGGCTCTTGAAATCCCACAGCAGGACAGACAAGTTGACCTGCTGCCGTTGCCTCCCAGAAATAGACCATGAGGTAGTATTGCAGCATGTGTCCTGGTTTGCATTCCATTGCTATGATAAATACCACGACTAAAGGCAACGAGGGAAGCAAGGAATCATTTGCTTTATGGGCTTCAAACCATCATAAAGGGAACCAAAGGCAGGAAATGAAGGCAGGAGCTTGAAGCAGAAACCAATGGAGGAACACTGGCTACTGGGTTTTTCCTTCTGGTTCATTCTCTACCTGCTTTCTTGTGCAGCCCAGGATCACCTGTGCAGTGGTGGCTCCGTCCATCCTCGGGAAAGCCCTGGCACATCAATAAGAACGACAGTAATAATATAGGTTCTGTATACCTGCCCAGAGGCCACTCTGGTCTGAGAAATTCCCCCAACCGGAAACCATTCTAATCTATGCAGTTCCCAGGTTGACAGCTGATTGGCCATATCATGATGAAAATAGCACTTTAAGCCACACCTTATTGTCCACAGGATCTTATATTAATATTACAATAAAAGCCCACTTTCAAAGTTCCACAATCTACAAAGGTTTCAGCATCTTAAAATTTCAAGTTCTGAAAGTCTTTTGGCTTTTATTTAAAAAAACAAGCAGCAACGAAACATGCCTTCTTAATTCAAAAGGGGAGGATTAGTTATAGTTAAATCAAAGGGAAACCTAAAATCCATCACAGTACATCACTTCCTGGAGCGCAGTGGACAGCACTTGGGGGTCACTCATCATATTCTCATTCTGAAGGCCTTGAGCTATCACATCTCTTCAGGCCTGTCCTCCACAGCACACTGGAATCTTCAATATGTTGAGATCTCCACTGTAGATCAGGCTGTTCCTCCACCCAATGCTTCCTTCCCTACAGGTACTCTGACTCTGCCATGTTGGGTCAAGTCTCCATCACCCTTCATGACCCTTTCTTCCTTCAAAACCAGCACCATGACGGAGACTCTGACCTATTGCCAAGTTCTGCCAGCAGCTTGGGATATAACTTTGGATCTCTAAAGCCACAGCTTCTGTGTGAGAACTTTGAGGAAATATTTTCCTGAAGACTCTGCCCAAGTGATGCTGTTCTGTTATTAATTACAGCCGATTTTCTGGTTCCAGCTAATCAGCATCCTTTGTCACAGCAAAAGCGACAGTTTTTACTTCCATGTATCCTTAATCCAAAATATGATCCAAAAAGCCCTGGTACTCTCTGCTGGCCCCCAAGACTTCACAAGCTAGACTTCCATCATTTGCATTCCTTTTTAACATTCTCACCTGCCGAGCTCCCACAGAACAGGCCACTAAGCTCTAGGAACACAAAGGCTTTCCCATCCCAGAGTTTACACAATCCTCTCCCCTTCAGCAACATAGTCAGGTTCAACCCCAGAACATATATCCACATTTTCCCGGTACCAATATCTGTCATAGTTTGCTCTCTGTTGCTGTGATTAGCATGACAAAAAGGAACATGGGGATAAGAGGATTTATCTGAGCTTCAGTTTATGGTCCATCATAGATGGAAGCCAAGGTAGGGACTCAAGGAAGGACCTGGGAGCAGAAACCAACAGAGGAACGCTGCTACCTGGCTTCCTTCTCTCTGGCCCAAGCTCAGTGAGCTTTCTTATATAAACCAGCTCTACCTGCTCAGTGGTAGCTCCACCCTCAATGACTGGTCACTCCCATATCAATAAGTAATCAAGAAAATTATAGTATTAGTGTATAGGGCCTCTGTAGCAGCCTGAACTGTTTTCTTTTCTCTAATTTCTGCTTCTTTTGAAAAAACAGATTATTCCAGTTTCTAATATAAGCCAAGCTTAGCAGAAATACAATCATTAAAGAGTTAATTGTAGACTTTGGGCCTGTAAAAAATTCCAAAAGCATCCTAAAAATGATCATATTTGCATGCATAGGCATACACATATTTTAAATTAGGCATGCTAAGATTAGTAATAAATTTTAAAATGTGCAACAATTTAACTGCCAAAGTTTGATCCTCGGTTATTTTCAGGATTTTTTTTTAGAGCAGATTGCATTTTAACTCATGCTATTTTAATCACAAAATAGCAGAGAGAAACAATTACACTAATTTAGAGTCCACTTTTAGCAGGACCAAAGTAGAAAGTTATATGTCTTAGACGGAGTGTTCTTAAATGAAAGCAAAGGACAGATGATGAAGATTGCTGTGTGGACTTAATCTGATTCTTCTTCCATATGTGTAAAAATTAAGCAGCACAGGGATCAACTTTACAATAGAACAATCTTATTAGGAAAAGTTGGGAACTTCAGATTTGTCGGTGTATAAGGTGGTCCAATTACAGGAGGTTCCCAGAGAACATCCTAGCTCAGCCTCCGTCAGGGAATTTGATGCCATCAGCCTCTCTTCTCTGTCTCCTCTCCATTTTAAGAGGCCATGATCTCTCATGCAGGTTTTGCCCCTGCTTGGGAATTACTAGCTAACAGAGTAGTCACAAGGAGAGATGAGATGATGGAGATGCAAAGTCACAGAAAGAGAAAGGAGATGGCAGTTGAGAACAGCTGGACTGCTCAGAATTCATTTCTAGTTCATAGCACAACCTTTAACTTTTTGTTAATCTCCCCATGCTTTAATCCCTCTCTACCTGCCCTCTCTCTGATTTGATACAGTTTCTAATATTCTTACTGACTCTTTTTGCAAATTAGGAATTTCTTATTTTTTTTTTTTTAGATTCCTTAAACTTCACTGAAAGCCCAATTCTCTCCTTTAGTCCTTCTAGGCTACTGTGGAAGGAAGAGCAAAAGACAAGCAAAACGATTTGAGAATATCAGATATTCCCCACTGAGAACAACAAAAGCAAAGTTATCTTTGAATAGATTTCCCAAGTTTCCAAACTACTTGCATGTTGAATTACTATAATTGTCTAGCACAAAATCAGCTGGAGTACCCAATTGTCTTTTTTTTTTTTTTAGATGTTTCCTCCTTCTTGAATTTGTTTACAAATTTTGGTATCTTCTACTTTTCTGAAAATTGCAACCTCATATTCTAACTTGTTTCAGAAAGCAGGCTGCTTGTTTGTCCGGGCTGCCTAGCTAGCTTACACCCAAAATAACCACACAGAAACAGTATTAATTAAAACACTGCTTGGCCCATTACCTCTAACTTCTTATTGGCTAACTCTTACATCTCAGTTTAATCCATTTCTATTAATCTGTGTATCACCACGTGGCAGTGGCTTACCAGGAAAGATTTGGCATATCTGTCTCTGGCTGCTCCGTGGTGTCTCTTCCTACTCTGCTTCCTTCTTCCCAGAATTCAGTTCTCTCTTCTCCGTCTACCTATGTTCTGCCATATCAAGGACCCAAAGCAGTTTAGTTATTAACCAATGAAAGCAGCACAAAGACAGAACAATCACCTACACCATTTCCCCTTTTCTTTTTAAACAAAAAAGGCTTTTACATAGTAAAATTATATACAACAAAACAGTTATCAAACAGGAATTACAGTTACAAAATTTATATCTACTTTATCTTTTATCATAACTAAGGAAAACTATAACTATCTATCTATTCTTCAACTCCATCAAAGACTCCAGAAGGATATACAATTACCTACGTAAACAGGAAGAGCATTGTAAGCAACTTCCAAAACTCTAGAAATGACAGAGACATCTCACTACCTAGACAGTCACCCAAAGTTCTTCTGTACGATTGGGGCATCCATCCTCAGCCTACAGGCCCATAGTATCCAGCAGACTTTTCCCTGAAGCAGGAAATTTCAAAGACAGTTCAGCTACTTTATTCTGTGTCCTGCAGAATGTCTCACAGACTTGTTCATGAAGTAGGAATCCCAAAGGACCATCTCACCCTTAGGCAAGTTCAGCAGTCATCTCTCTGTGGGTACTGCATATCCAGTTCAGCAATTCAGGCAAGAGCAGTTTCTTGCTCAAATGGCTAATGAGCCTCTTTGATGCTCATCTTCCTCTTGAAGTAATTGGTGCTGCCAGGAGCAGACATGTCTCACCGTCATGAAATGTCCTAAATTATTAAAACATTTAAATGCCTTATTCTGTAGTCTTTGAAGGAAGATATGAAGAATACCTATCTAACTGAAATATGTCTCTATACATCTAGAAAATCTAACTAACATGAATACAAGCTTAATTATTATAGATGGCTATCTATTAACCTATATTTATTAATTGTACATTATATTTTTTAAATGAGCTACACAAACACAATACCTTAAGATCAGAAATATACACACACACATATATATAACAAGACTGACCTTAAATTTGTATCAATAAACAAAGATCCATACCAAATGTAAATTATTCACATCTATATCATGTCCCACTTTAAATGTAAAAGAGCATTTAGAAACAGTATTTGGAAATATGGGCATAGTTTTGTCCATATCTCTTCCTCCTGTTTGGGGGTGCTGTTAATCAGGTCTTTCATTGTAACAGGAGGGATGGGCTGCTTGTTGTCCTGAGCATCCGCCTAGCTTACACCTGAAATAATCACACAGAAACTGTATTCATTTAAATACTGCCTGGCTCATTAGCTCTAACTTCTTATTGGCTAATTCTTACATCTTAATTTAACCCATTTCTATTAATCTGTGTATTGCCACGTGACTGTGGCTTACTGGGAAGATTCTTCACAGTGTCCAACTCAGGCAGGAGATCCATGATGTCTGCCACTCTGCCCTTCTTCCCAGCATTCAGTCCTGTCTTCTCTGCCTACCTAAGTTCTGTTCTATCAACTAGGCCAAGGCAGTTTCTTTATTCATTATCCAATGAAAGCAACACACAAGCAGAAGTAACACCTACAACATTCCTCCTGTTACATTTCATGGTGTATCCTGTGTGCTAGGTTTATCTCAGTCAGCAGTTGGATAAGTATTTTCTTTGAGAGGCTTTTCACAGCAACCTTTCAGGGGGTCTTGTTCCATGAAACCATATTCACCTGGAGGCAATCCACAGGTTCTCATCTTCTGTGAAAACAAAGAAGAACCTCTTTTCCCAAGCAACGTGTTCTTAGGCCCAAATTCTGAAGTCAAGATACCTTTATAATATACATGCTGGTTTAGCTTAGCAGCCCATACAATGAAATGTCTCTCTGTACTTAGCTCCTTCACAGTCAAAAAGTTCAAAGAAAACACAATAATATACAGAATCCAGACTCTCTGTGAATTTTCCTTTTTTATGTGGCTTATTTTTCTTTACTCCTTTTAATGGATGACTAACCGTACTGTTTCTTTAAAGACTTTGCCCGTTTTTTAAAAGGATTAACTTTATTTAATGACTCTCTATACTCTTTTTCTTCTCTCTCCCAAGCCTACGTACATTTATCCAACACTGTGACCCATTTAGAGGTCTTTTATGTCTGAATGTGTCTCATTGTTTACCTGTAATTCTTTACTGTCCAGGTGCACTTCCTAAAATGCTAAGAGCTTCTTAAAAACTTAAGTTGCATCACTGCTAACTGAAACACAGTAGTGCCTGCCTGCCCCACCCAGTCCAGCAATGGTGGAGACTCTTGCACCTCTGAACCACTCGTGACTCTGAGCCACATGCACTGCCATACTTCCAGGCACACAGCAAGTCCACATTGCCATCATGCAAGCCACAGCCCTCTGCTCACAAACCCCAGTCAAATGCTCTGTAGCCAGACCTCCTGCCCGAAAGAGTCAGAGTTCATGCTGGCAGGGCCCAGAATGCCAGCATTTTATAACTGCCAATTTTTTTCTTCTGTGGCTGAGTCAGGAAAATCTCTCTTAGAGGAGTTGCAGTACACCACTAGCAAACAGCAAAAAGCTGTGTTAAACTCTGTCTCTTTCCATATATGTACATATATATGGGTTTTTTTGTCTAGAATTTTTTTTAAGCCCTCTCAGGTTTTACGTGGAATTAGTTGACCATGTTGGAGTGCCAATTGTTGCTTGTTTGTCCTGACCACCTGTCTAGCTTACACCTGAAATAATCACACAGAAACCGTATTAATTAAAACACTGCTTGGCCCATTAACTCTAACTTCTTATTGGCTAACTCTTACATCTCAGTTTAACCCATTTCTATTAATCTTTGTATTGCCATGTGACAGTGGCTTACCAGGAAAGATTTGGCATGTCTGTCTCTGGCGGTTCTATGGTGTCTCTCCCTGCTCAGCTTTCTTCCTCCCAGAATTCAGTTCTGTCTTCTCCACCTACCTAAGTTCTGCCCTATCAAAGGCCCAAAGCAGTATCATTATTAACCAATGAAAGCAACACAAAGACAGAAGGACCTCCTACACCACTAACTGGAGAAATTTATTGTTTGAATACAATGTAACTATTGCTTCTTAGAGTAGCTACCTCAGGAGTCACCCTGATTGATTCTCCCCACCTCTATGTCTCAGATTTATCCTTTACATTCATGATGGTGTAAACTAGCTAAAGACCTGGCCACCACCACTTATGCTTCCTTCCTAAGCCAATATGTTTTTTTTCCAACCAAGGAAGGGTATGTTCTTTCTGGAACTTCCTTTTGAAGCTACAGCACATTCTGAGGGGAAGTTTCTTGACTTTTCCTTCCTGTTGAGCCAGAAGGAACAGGTGCTTATCTCCTTTGCTATCTTGATTTAGATGTTCACAGAATTTCTGAACTAAAGGGGAGCATGTCTTAAAAATCAGCAGAGAACAATAGGGAGCAAGGAAGAAAGGAAGAAAAGAAGGAAGGAACGAAGGAGAAATTAAAAAAGAAAGAGGCAAATTAGATATTGCAGAAATGAGAGGCAAAAAGCCAAACACTAGCAACCAAAATAATATTGTGCCTGAAGGCTTACAGACTGAAAACATGCTCTAACCAATTGCTTTGAAGGAATAAAATCTTCCTGAAGGGAAAGTGGTTCATCTGTGAGGCGCCATATTAGGTGTCAAAATTGTCCGTGTAAAACAACCTCTGACTTCAAAGAGAACAAGAGATCATTTACTCTGAGTTAAATATGAGGGGCAATGGCCTTAGAACACAGATTCAGATGGTCCCAAGTTCAATGTTGCAATATGAAAGGGACTACAAAATTTTATAGTAACAAAAAATGAAAGCAGTAAATCCTCAGTACATCAGTGGGAACATAGTGTTGGTATGTTAGAACAAAGCAGACAGTGTTTGCTATAGGGTCCATGGGGTATCAGAGGACATTCTTGGCTTTGGAGTTGGGGTAAAAATAGTTGTTTGTTAATACATTCCAAGGGTTTTATGTCATAATTGAAAGGATGTCATGTCAGATACAGAGGTATGCAATGAACAAGAATCAAAGGCACTCAAGATAGCCAAGATTCGTGGCAAGCCCTACAGTCACAAAGTTCTGACCAATTAATCAGCCTTGCAGAATCTTTACCATAGGGATGACATCTTGCAATTTTGGTTTATAGCCTGTTAATCCCTCAAGAAGTATTTATCTACAAACAGGTGGTGTGTAACCTATCTTATACCCCTTTGGGACTGAAGGGGTAAAGATAAGACTAACAGAGATGTCTTCTTTATTGTTAATATTTCTTTATTTAAGTAAAATGCATTTATATGGCTTCCCGTCCTCTCACGTTCCTCTCCTCTATCCCAAATTTACATCCTCCATTTTAAACATTAGTATTCTAGATACATACATACATGTACATGTACATGTACACACACACACACACACACACATACATCCTGCTGAGTCTGCTCAGTGTTGCCTGCATGTATATGTTTTAGGGCTCACCACTTGGTATTAGTCATCCAATCAGGAGGCCAGTACCTGGGAAGAGTAATTCTCCATCTCAGCAGTTCTTACTTGCTCTAGCTGTTTATTTAGTTTATGGGTCCCATGAGCTTTCCTCATCTATCTTGGGATTCAAACTGGTGTTATTTCCCCCATCTTATTTTTGGAAGTTGTGTTGTTGAGACTTCGTGGGTATAGTTTCTGTCAGGTCCCAAAGACCATTTGGACTAATGGCTAACTGTGGTACCTGTTCACACCAGAGCCATGTCACACTCCAGGCTCCCTCAGTACCTGTGACTCCTCTCGGCTCTACTCATGTCACCCTTAGCCTAAACTTCTCCAGCTCATGCACTTCCTTCCCCCAGCTTCTGGTCCCTATATAACCGGGCCATTTTGGCCTTTTGCTCTCTTGGTACCCCCTCTCTCTTTCCCCTCTCCCAGTCTTCCTCTCTTGCTCCCCCCATGGCCTGGTTCTGTCAACTGGCTGTGTTTAGTCCATTTTCTCTCCCTGATCTGGACACTTCCAGATATACCTCTAGTTATAGTCTCCCCCATAACTACAAGAAAAACTTTCCCTCAGGCATCCATTGAAGTGGTCATGTCCCCACTGTCTAGTTTCCCCATGATGTCTAGAAGGCATAATATCCCTGCAGATTTCCTGATATTACAATTTTCTATGTCCTCTTCCATAATAATCCCTGAGTCTTGGGTACAGGAGTTGTATTATATACCTAATAATTCTGTCTCGCCACCCACAGTCAGTTCTCTCCATTTTTACTAGTTGTGGCTTTCTGTAATGCTCTCCTCCTACTGCAGGAGGAAGCCTGTGTGATGGCCGCTGTCAGCTACACTCAGTTGTGGGAATCAAGGTAAGGATTTAGAATGCAGCTAGGACTTACACTTGTTCAGAAAGAAGACAGCAGGGTATTCTCTTCTAAGATACAGGAGCTCACTGGCCGTGTGTAGTTGGCAAGTTTTACAGTACTGTTAAGTGGGCCCTGAGTCTATTCAGACAGCTGTTGGGCACCACCAGGATGTATTGCCACTTTTGCACCTTTGGGAATGCTAGCTGTTGTGGTTTGTAGGCATTACAGCTTGGTAGGAGTATTGACTGCTTTCCTTCTCTTGGTAGCTTACAGATTATCTTCTGGCACGATGTGTGCATGGAAACTTCTGGAAAAAGCTGTGATGGATAAACTGACTGACTACAGTGCTCATAGAGAGATCAGACTGTCGCAGGACCAGAGGGTGTTTACCTGATCTCGGGCTCATTCTAGCCCTCCAGAACAGCCATTCTTTGCCCCTAGCTGTTTCAGAACTAACAACTTGTGACTAATAAATAAAAGGCCTTTTAGAATCTTAACTATCATTGACATAGCAGATTGCCAGTTCCCACCAGTCCAAAAGTCAGATAGCATCTCAGGCCCATAGAGTAGCACCTCCTCCATCTTGGTATAACGACCTCTCGCATGTACCCACCAATGTATTTCAAACTTGCCTTGAATTATGGCTTTCTCCATTCTGTAAAAGTTACAAAATATCATGAAACTGTTTCCATACAGAAACATGAAATTTGGGGCATCCTAAATCAGTGTTCCTCGGCCATGGTCATTCAAAATGGCTCCAGAATAGAGGATCTCCTATTCCATTAGGGGAGAGCTGTGTGTTCTTTGTTGACATGTGAAAACTGATTATCAGGAAAGAGGCTTTTGGGTCAGTTCCAGTTCAAATACTCTGAGTTCTATGGGTAAAGTGTGTTGTAGGGAACCGCTTGCTCGTCCAGGCCACCCAGAACAGAAATAATCACACATAAACTGTATTAATTAAATCACTGCTTGGCCCATTAGCTCTAGCTTCTTATTGGCTAACTCCTACATCTTAATTTAATCCATCTCCATTAATCTATGTATCGCCACATGACAGTGGCTTACCGGCAAAGATTTTGCATGTCTGACTCTAGCGGGAACTCCATGGTGTCCTTTTCTCCACCTTCCTTCTCCCAGCATTCTGTTTAGTTTTCCTTGCCTAGCTCTGTTTCTGTACATCTCTGCTATACGCCCAAAGCAGTTCCTTTATTAGCCAATGAAAGAAACACATAGACAGAAGGACCTCCCACACCAAAAGTGTGTGATGCATTTAGCTATGGGGATTTATCTTCATCTTCTGGGAGACAATGATGGGCAATAGCAATATAACAACAGCCTGTATTATTATCAAAGTCTATTGGGCTTCTTTGTGAATACCTTGAAGGGAAGTTTTTCATTGTACTGTCATTGTTAGATAGTCTGTGTATGGGGTCCTGGGAGAGCATTAACACCCTAAGTGATAGTGATCTCTCTCTCTCTCTCTCTCTCTCTCTCTCTCTCTCTCACACACACACACACACACACACAATTTTAGTTAAATACAAATAAAACAACCCACCATGTCTTTTCTGTTTCTCTATTTATTTATTGTTATTCATCCATTCTCCCTCCCTCTCTTTCTGTATTCTCATTAGTGCCTCCAGAACTAAGTATCCCCAACCCTTCTCTTCTTCATATCTCCTGTATCCTGTTATTACCCTTTCCAAAGCTCCCATGCATCCTGTTCCCTTCTTATTTTCCTGGTTTTTGTAGTTTCTTCAAGTTCTAGTCTCACATTTGAAGATCTGGAGCTAGGAACCTCTGATGAGAAATAATACATGGGATTTGTCTTTCTGGGTCTCACTCAATATGATAGTTTCTAGTACTGTTTACTTGAAAATTCAATGATTTCCATTTTCTTTGTATCTGAATAACATTCCATTGTATATATGCATCACATTTTCATTCCCCATTCATCAGTTGATTGGCATTTAGGATGTTTCCATTTCCTAACTAAAGATAGCAGCCATGAACATGTTTGCACAAGTGTTTGAGAAGTAGGGTGTCGAGGCCTTTGGACATATGCTAAGGAATTATAGAGTTGGATTCTATGATAGTTTTATTTTTAGTGTTTGAGAATTTTCCATACTAGTTTCAGCTGAAGCTATACCAGTTTGAAATCCTATCCACAGTGAATGAGGGTTTCCTACCCTACATGCTTGCTACATCCATCCATCCTGAAAATGCAACCAATATGACTTGGTGATAGAAATCTCAGTCATTTTCATTTGTTTTTCCATAACTGCTAAGGATAAGGAGCACTGTTTTGTGTACGATTTTTCTTCTTTTGAAAACTTCTCAGATTCATAGCCTACTTTTAAATTGGGTTGTTTGTTTTCTTGACTATGTTGCGTTCTTTATATATTCTGAATATTAATTCTCTGTCAGATATATAGCAGGTAAAGATTCCCTCCTAATATGTAAGCATCTTCTTCCTTTGATTATTTCTTTAGCTGTCATAGACATTTGTTTGGTTTTATAAGTCTCACTTCCTAATTGTTTGTTTTAATTCCTTTCAAAGAGAGTACTGTTCAAGTGATTTCTTACACCTTTATTTTGCAAAGTACTTCTTATGTTCCTTATATTTGTTTCGACATTTCTGTTCTCACATGGATGCTTTTGATCCATTTGGAGTTAATATTTGTTAAAGCCAATAGCTATGTGTCTAATTTGATTCTTACACAGTGGATATCCGATTTCTCCGGCATCATATGTTGATGGTGTCTTTTCTTTAGTGTACTTATAGCATCTTTGCCCAGCATCGGGTGAGTGTAGTTATATGTAGCCATGTGTAGATCTTTCATTTTGCTCTATTAGTCTACATGGCTATTCTTGTGCTAGTACCATGGGTTTGTTTATACCTGAAAATTTTTATTATTATGCCCCTGCAATATATCTTGAAGTCTAGAATAGTGATCCCTTCGGCATTGTTTTTATGCTCCGGAATGTGTTTACTGCCCAGGTCTTTGTGATGATAAGTGAATTTTAGCATTCTTCTGTAAAGAATGCTATGTATATATTTTTTTGGTATTGCATTGAGTCTGCAAATAGGTTTTGGTAGCATGGTTGTGTTCACAGTATTAACTCAAGAAATCCATGTGCATAAATGGTCTTTTCATTTTCTAGTGACTCAGTCATCTTTTTCACAGATTTAGAGGTTCCATTTTAGAAGTCTTTTACCTTACCTCCTTAGGTTTATTCTGAGGTATTTTATTTGCATTAATGTTATTGTCTTCTGGAATATGACTATCATCTCTTTAACAGTATGTTTGTTCTTGGTGTATAGAAATTTTGTATTCTGCCACTTTGTTGAATGTTCTAATTGTGGCTAGAAGTATTTTGGTAGGACGTATTGTATCTCTTTTATAGAAGATCAAATCATCTGCAAATAGCTATAATCTGACATTTTATTTTCCTATTTGAATCTCTTTAGTATCTTTTTTGTCTAATTTTTAAGCTAGTGCCTTGGATATTGTATTGAAAAGAACTGGTCTCTTTTTTATTTTTAGAAGCTTCCATGTGCTACTGAGTAACATGTATATCCTTTGATGTTTGGGTGTAATATTCTGTAGATATCTATTAGGTTCATTTTGCATATAATTTCATTAAGTGTTTCTCTGTTTATTTTTACATATGTGAATTCTCAATTGGAGAAAGTGGGTTATCAAAATCACCTACTAATTGGGTCAGTTTTAATCTGTGTCTTTAATTCCAATAGTAAACTTTTTATGGAACCAGGTGGATCAGAGTTTGGTGCATATATGTTTATGATTGTAATCAATTTTGATTTATTGTTCTCTTGCTCTGAAGGAAGTTCCCTTTATCACTTCTGATTAGTTTAAATTATATTTTATCAAATATTAAATGCAACTTCTGCTTGATTCCCAGTTCCATTTGTTATTTTTCTTAGAATACTTCCCTCTTCCATGACTTTAAGGTGGTATCTATCTTTAAAGCTGAGTTTTTTGAAAATAACAAAAAAGATGGATTCATTCTTTTTTAATTTTTTATTGATTTTATTGAGCTCTACATTTTTCTCTGCTCCCTCCTTTCCTGTCCTCTCCCCTTCTGTCCTCTCCCATGGTCCCCAGGCTCCCAATTTACTCAGGAGATCTTTTCTTTTTTTACTTCACATGTAGATTAGATCCATGAATGTTTCTTCTAGAGTCCTCTTTAATGTCTAGGTTCTCTGGTACTGTGAACTGTAGGCTGGTTTTTCTTTGCTTTATGTCTAAAAGCCACTTATGAGTGGGTATATATGACATTTGTCTTTTTGGGTCTGGGTTACCTCACACAATATTATGATTTCTGGACCAGGAAACCTAAATGCCCCTCAGTCAAAGAATGGATAAGGAAAATATGCTACATTTACACAATGGAGTACTACACAGCAGAAAAAAATAATGACATCTTGAAATTTGCAGGCAAATGGATGGATCTAGGGTTTAATTATTAACCCATTCAGATACCCTGTATCTTTTCGTTAGGGAGTTGAAGCTATTAGAAGTTAACCTCATTATTGAAGAGTGTGTGTTGATTGTAGCCCTTTTGTTGTTCATTGTTATTTGTGCTCTCACTCATACTTAATGTTTCTAAGTTATAGATCCATTTATTTTCTTAACAGAATTTTTTGGGCTATGCTTATTCAACTACACTCAAATATTTCTCCAAGTATTCTCTACAGGAGTGAAGTTCTTTATGTCCTGTTTGTGGTGTGGGAGGATTTTCTTTACCATTCTATGGAAGATAGTTTTGGTAATTATACCAGTCCAGTTCACACTCATGGTCATTTAGAACTTGTAGTGTATTACCCTAGCTTTTCTTGTTTTCAAACTTTCAAACTTTCCATTGAGAAATCAGCTGTTATTTTCATAGATTTTCTTTATTTGTGACTTGTGGTTTTTTGTTTTTGTTTTTTTCTCTTAGAACTTTCAGTACTTCTTTTTTTTTTCTGCCCACATTACTGTTTTGGCCATGGCATGCAGTAGGTAGATTCCTGTCTGGTCTTGTCTTTTTTGGTGTTATCTTTGCTACTTGTATCTGTATATGGATATGACTTTTCTTAGGTTGTGGACACTGTCTTGTATGATCCTGTAGCTGATGTAGATAATGCTTGATCTGGGATTCTTTCCCCTCACTTATGCCTATAATTCAACATTTGCTCTTTTCATGCTGTTCCACCGTTTCTACATGTTCTTCTCCTATTATTTTTAATTTTTCATATACTTTCCTTGAGTGGACTAATTCTTCTGCTTTATCTTTTGGTCCTAATATTTTGCCTTCTACTTGATTCATTTTGCTCATGAAGATTTTTGAGCTTTTAAATTCTGTTTTCATCTCAGAGTGAGTTCTCTGTATTGCTTCTTTTTATTGAATTACATTTTTAAATTCTTAATTGTCTTTGTCATTTCATTAAGCCTTAAGTTTGTGTTTCCTGAGCATCAGTCAGGCCTTTTCTCTTTAAATTCAGTGACTTGTCTGTCTGTGTCTTCTCTAGTTTCCTTGAATTCTTTGGTGGAGTCTATGAACTTTTAACTTCTAGACCCTGGGGTTTGAATAGGTAATTCCCATTGCAGAACATTTTTATAGGACTGGTGTGTTTGGAGAGCATTTTAACCTTTCATATTGTACTTGTTTAAATGAAATGCTTCCAGTAAGTCTTGGGTATTTAAATACTTTATCCCTGGCTGGTGGCTGTTTGGGGGGAATTAGGAGGTGTGACCTTGCTGGAGGAAGTATGTCACTGGAGGTAGCATTGGGCGGTTCATAGGGTATGTACCATTGAAGATAGCCTTCTGTGATTGCAGTTTGTGACTTGAAATCTGAGCACTTAGCTGCTGCTGCAGCCCCATGCCTGCCTGCCACCCGTTCTTTCCACTGCGATGGTCTTTTATCTTTGTGGAACTATAAGACCACGAGAAGCCTTGTTATAAGAACACCTTCTATAATAAGGTTCCTTGGTCATGGTGCTTTAGAAACCTTAAAACAGACATTGGTACCATGAAGTAGTATATTGCTGTGAAGAAAGTGGCCGTATTGGTTTTTGAAAGACTGAGGGATACCTTGAGACATCAGATTACAAAGTGGCTGAGTAATGCAAGCAGGGATTGAGACTCCCTAGGGAGAGCTCGAGAGATAGTAGAGCTGGGAGCCTGCAGACTGCCGAGGCCTACTTCAGTCGACTTCAGAGTGGAACATTAGCAACTGGGATACTGTGGCTAACATATATTAGAATAATGGGCTAATATAAGTTATAAGAGTTAATAAGAAGCCTGAGCTAATGGGCTAATCACATTATAACTGATGTAGACCTCTGTGTGATTTCTTTGGGACATAACGATTGCAGGAACCAGGCAGGACAGAAACCCTGATAACAAATGGTGCCCAACATGTGGACAACTGCATCCACATAAAGTCTGACAGACCTTGGGAAGTAATTCTAGTCAAAAAAGAATAGAGTTAAGCACAACTTATTGATGGCAGCATTTTCTCAGGTGGGCTCTGCTTGCTAGAGGCAAGCGCTCTCATTTAAGAGAGGCTTCCTGACTCAGCTTTAGCTACAAAACCTTGCAGCTCTTTTAAGAGGTCCTGCTACAAAACAATTAAATGGTGTTGATGAAAAGCTGAGCACATGTGTTTTGGTTTTCAGCCATAGCAGGAAAAAAGCCATGCCATTTTAAAATGCCAGCTTTCTGGGTCGTCCTGCCAGCACAAACTCTGACTCTTTCAGACAGGAGGTCCAGCTACAGAGCATTTGAGTGTAGTTTGTGAGCACACTGTTGCAGCTTGCTTGCTGGCAGGGACCTTGAAATGCCATAGAGTTGTGGCAATAAACATGACTGCGACCGGTACCTCTGCCAAGAGGCTGGAATCTCAGAAAGCTAAAGAATGGGCTGGATCCAGCCATCAAGGCCACAGCTTTAATTTTAGCCTTATTGACTAGCAAATTAAAGACTCATGTGTTCAGAAAAAGAGAGATATACAGTAAAGAGATATTCAAAGTTGAAGAAAACCTCCAAATGGTTTACACTATGTTAAAAATATATGCAGTCTTGGGAGAGAAAAGAAAAAGGTTAAAGTCCTTAAAATAAAAAGGAAAGAGTAGTTGGGTGTGGTGGTATACATCTTTAACCCCAACACTTGGGAGTCAGAGGCAGGCAGACCTCTGTGAGTTCAAGGTGTGGTGGCACACACCTTTAATTCCAACACTAAGAAGACAGAGGCAGACCCACCTCTGTAAGTTTAAGGTGTGGTGGCACACACCTTTAATCCCAACACTTGGCAGGCAGAGACAGGAGGACCTCTGTGAGTTCAAGGACAGCCGGGTCTATAGAGGGAGTTCCAGGATAGCCAAATATACACAGAGAACCTGTCTCAAAAAGCCAAAAATTAAAAGTAAAAATATAAAATAGAGGTTAAAATAAAGCCACGTAAAGATGAAAAATACACAGAGATTCTGGATACTGTATGTTGTTATACTCTCATTGAATTGTTTGAATGCTGAGGAAGGAGCAACAGCTGCTAAAAGATGTTTGTTTATAAATACTGCTGAATTAATCAAGATAGGTATTTTAAAAATACCTTGACTTCAAATTTGAAGTCAAAAGATATGTTACTTTGGAGAAGAGGATTTGCTTTTGTTTCCACAGGAAATGAGAGGCTGTGGATTCATTCTGAGTTAAGGAAAATCAGGTTTGATCAAGGAAAACCACCTAAGAAATCTTCGGTAGGAACAGATGACCCAGATGTCTGTGTTCTACATCCAGAACAGATTCAAAACTACTACCTGAGATGATCAAGTCTGATAGGATACTCCAGTCAGGACTTGATCATAATTGTAAATTTTCTTTAGGTCCCCATAAGACTATCATCACCCCCAACCAGCAAGTAGTAGCCTGGAATACTACACCCACATTGTTTAGGATGTTGTTTACAAGTTGTTATGGCTAATGGTCAGGAGAAAAGCTAAACAAAGGATATTAGATTCAGAGTTCTTGTCATTAAAAAAAAAAAGAGGGGGAAGTGGTGTGGGACAATTGTCTGTATTCTGTCAATTATATTTTAAATAAACTGTGATTGGCCTGGCAGGAAGTATAGGCGGGACAACCAGACAGGAAGTACAGTTAGGATAATGAGAACAGGAGAATTCTGGGAAGGAGGAAGCCCATTCCTCTGCAGTTGTGAGCCTGCCACAGAAGAAGCAAGATGTGACTGCCTCGCTAAAACGTACCAAGCCATGTGGCTAACATATACTAGAATAATAGGCTAATGTAATTTATAAGAATTAATAAGAAGCCTGAGCTCATGGGCCAATCAGTTTATAACTAATGTAGACCTCTGTGTGATTTCTTTGGGACTTAACGATTGCAGGAACCAGGCAGGACAGAAACCTCAACAACAGGACACAGAGCTTTCTTTGTTTTTTAATTAATCTTTTTACATACAATATATTCCAATTATACTTTCCCCTCAACAAACTGCTTCCAGATCTGCCCCACATCCCCACCCATCCAAATCCACATTCTTTCTTTATCTCTCATTATAAAACAGGAACAGAAAAGTAATGGTAATAATGATAATAAATAAATAAAAACAAACAAAGCAAAACAGGACAAAGACAAAAAGAAACAAAGAGAAAGCAGAAGAAACACATAAAGGCACAGAGATATGCAAATTCACATACAGACTTCTCATTTAAAGCACTCCAAACTGGAAAGTATAACACATAGGCAAAAGTCCTATGAGGGAAGCAAGTTTGTAGTATGGTAGACATCCACTGGTGGGCATCAGGCCTGCACTTACATGTGGTTTGTATGCTCAGTGAGACTCAGTTGGAGAGAACAGATTTCCTTTGTGAGCATAGCTTTTGCGTTTCCCTCCCCTTCTCACCTCTGAGATGCCATCTCTCCTAGACCCGTGCAGCCCTTGTGCATGCTGCCTTGGTCTCTGTGAGTTCCTGTGTGTCGCTCCTATAGCCTTAGTGTCTTCCATTTCTCACCGGCTCTTAGGACCATTGACTCCCCTTTCACAGAGCTCCCAGAGCCCTGAGGGGGAGACTTAATGGAGACATCCCATGTAGGACTGAGAGTTCCAATACCTCTCATTTTCTGTATGCTGTCCAGTTGTGGGTCTCTATATTGACCTATGTACTGCTGGAGGAAGCTTCTCTGATGGTGGCTGAACCTTGCACTGATCTGAGGATAGCACAATGTCATTAGGAGTCTCTTGGGGCTGCTTTCCATCAACGGAACAGCTGTATTTGGTTTCCCCTAGGTTCTTGGCCTATTTTGTCTCAAGTTTTGGCTACACAAACAGTGTTGAGCATGGGTTCCATCTCCTAGAGTGGGCCATAAATCCAATCAGATAGTGGTTGGTTACCCCCACAGTCTTTGTGCCAATATTTCAAATGCATATCTTGCAGCCAGGTCACCATTGTAGATCAAAGGATCGTAGCTCGGTTGGCGTTTAGAGTTCTGCTCTGGTAGCATGCACAGTACCTTCCAGTACCGTGACTCTATTCAATAAAAGTGACAGCTATAGGTAGGCACCAGCTCGCCCTTGCCGTGTTCAGTGAGTTGTGTAGGTGTGGTCTTCAGCAACAGGGCCTTATGGTCAGTTTGTGGCAGGCAAGCAATAGTCTTGACAATAGCCTGAGTTGTTTGGGACCTCTTTAGACAGGAATTCAATAATATGTAGCCCATTCCCAAGACTGAAGATTTCATTTAGTGGAAAGAGATGTCTAGTTGAGGCTTTGTTTTTATCATCATTTTACTATTCCATTTAAATTTCTTTCATATATGTATATATTTTAAGAAGTTTCTACTGTATTAGATTTCTGTGTGACCCTTCAAATGCCCCTTAATTTTATGTTTCTCCTTATATCCCTTCCCTTTCTCTTTCTACCTTCCACCTCCTTATTTGATCCTTCCATTCAAATTCCTCCTGCCCCTTATCTATCCATAACTATCTATTCTATTTCCCCTTCCAAAGGAGGACTTTTCTCTCCCCACTAATTCCTTACTCTATACATACATACCCTCTGTGGTTAAACAGATTATACCCTGATTATCAAAGACTTAACAGCTAGCTTCCACATATAAGCAAATACATACTATATTTATCTTTCAGAGTCTGGGTGACCTCATTCAGGATGATCTTTTATCAGATTTAGGACTGTTCCCCCACTTTCTCTTCTCCCAGATTCAAGTGTTTAGCTTTTTGTTGCGGCCCTTCATCCTTCTGAAGTTGAGTCTTACGTAGGGTGACAAGTGTGGGGTGATTTGCATATTCTTCTACATGCAGTCATCTAGCTTGACCAGCATCACTGGTTGATGAGGCTGCCTTTGCCCAGAGTATATTTCTGGCTCCTTTATCAAAAATCAGGTGTGCAGACTTATATCTTTCTGAAGATAGTCTGGCAGAGAGTATAGCTGCTTCTTCCCTGGTCTGAAGAATTTGTCTGAGGCTACTAACAATGAAGAACTAGCTTCTTTGGTGGAAGATAGTCAGTGTTGCCTCATTCATGTGATTGCTAGTTATCACTCTTAGACAGATCTACAATGAAAGGAGGAAAGCATGTCCGAAAGAAATATAAAATATACAGCTCAGAGAGGAGAAGCTTAACATCACAGCCAGGGCTTGTACTGGAAGAGAGGCTGCCATAGAAAAGCAGATTAGGGAGAGTGGGGAGGGAACAAATCTGCGTGGGAGTAAAGAAAGATGCCTCAGGGAGGGTCCCCACCCAGCTAAGCTTGCCTCAGAAGAAAAGGTCTAAGAAATTAACAAAGCACTGCTGCAAATATAATTCAAGGGAGCCAGGTTCCAACCCAAACTTCCAGCTAAACTTGACAGTGTTATCCACAGGGCGCTAGTTTTACAGTCATGAAGTAGACAAGAGTAATGGGATCGTGGGATCGTTTCCCTCAGTTTCAAGGAGTTGCTGAGGCCAGACAGCATATGTCAGGGGAGTCTCTACATGAAAGCAGTGACAGGGCAAGAGGTCCTAAGAGGCCATTAAATGATACTGTGAAGATGGAACCTAAATTGTGCTTGGAAACCCCAAGAAATTAGTGATGCCAGAGCTGTGAGATGATGCACACAGAGTGGATCCAGTCCAGGAAAGAGATGCATCTTCCCGGGCAGCAAAGCTGGAAGGCTGGAGCCAGCTAAGCCCTTTAATATCAGAAGTGGAGCTGCAGGATTTGGAGTTTGCCCTGCTGGGCTCCAGCCTCGCTTTGCTACAATGTTTCCTCACTGTGCTCTGATCTCTCCCTTTTGGAGTGTTTCTGTATATTCTGGGCCATTGTATCTTGAAAGTAGGTAATTTGCTGCAATTTTACAGGGGTTTACAATTAAAAGATTAGCTTGAGTCTCAAGAAAGACTTAGACTTTAGACTTCAGAAGACTTTGAAAGACTATGGGGACTTTTGAAGTTGGATTAAATGCATTTTGTTTCACTGTATGGCCATGGAACTATGGGGGTCATGGAGTAGAATGTGGTCCCTCGCCAGTCTCAAGCATTTGAATGCTTAGTCCCCTGTTGGTAGCTGTTTGGGGGGGAATTAGGATCTCTGGTCTTGCTGATGTATGCCACTGTAGATGGACTTTGGAGCTTCACAGGATGTGTAGCGAGTTACCCTTTTCTGATTTCTGTTTGTCGGTTGAGATGTGAGCACTTGGCGGCTGCTCCAGCACCATGCCTGCTTGCCTGCTACCAAGCTTCCCACTGTGATGGTCATGGACTCATATCCCTCTGGAACGGTAAACCCCAAAGAGCTTTTCCTTCTTAAGTTGCCTCAACTGTGATCCTTTATGACAGCAATAGAAACCATCACGAAGACACTGGTGGATTTTGGTTTTGAAATGTGACCTGGATGTGCAGACTTCTTTTGTTTGTCATGCATCTGATGTAGACACAGCCAGTTGGACTGGGACACAGGATGAACAACTCAGCCCAAGCCTGGAGGTAAGGGCAGAGACAGTGCAGGCCAGGCTCCTTGGACTGGTACAGACCATGGGATGTGGGACCCTGGCTCTAACTGAAGGTCACAGTGAGTTCAGGTGGATTAGAATTAAGAGGTTGGGCTCCCTGAAGCACAGGATGAGCATATCAATTTTGGATTGGAGAATGGGTATGGCATGGGTTGAGACAAGACAAGTTTTGTACAATGTTTTATTTTAGATATCCACATATGTCAGTCCTTACCTTGCTGAACAGACCAGCCCTCCAGAAGTGGACAGGTGTCCACAACAGAAAGATTATAGCCAGTCCGTATGCATACATTTGAGTAATCTTTTCTAAAAATCAGCTTATCCCTCCCAATAATAAAGTATCCTTCTGGCTGTCTTACAGAACTAGAACCCAGACAGTGATCAGCCAGACCACACCTTGACCTGGACTCCTTAATTCTGCAGGTCTTTTCCCTTTCCCTTCCCTCTGACTGTACCTAAAGCATATGTCAGCTCCAGGATGACAGACTGGCAGTCACTAGATCCCTTGCTCTGTTCTTCCAAACGTGTCCACACTAACAAGATTGCATTGCTCTGCTTCCAACATCAGTGGTCACGTTAGTTGGTGTAGTGGACAGGTGACTGAGCCCAGCCTGTGGCTGCTGAAGCATGGCTTCTGCCCTAGGTCTCAGGCTAAAGTGTCACGTTAATTAGTCTTAAACTTAGTTGTCTTGGACTTTGGCCTGTGTTGGAATGCAACCGAATGTCTGTACTTGCTTGCGGTAGACCTGGGGGATGAGCACAAGGGACCTTCTGGACAGAGGATGCAGATGCTGTCCATCTGAGCTAAGAAGCAGAGCACCAGGCTCAGTAGCTTTTGAACCTGGGAATCAAATGATGGCAAAATGAATGACAGGCAGCAGACACTCTATTTTAAGGAGTGCCTGCTGATTTGGGATAAGGCTGTGGACAGGCTGCGGCTGAACAAAATCGTTGACAGCGCTACAAGACAGGCCAGCAGAAATGTTATTTCAGGGCCCTTTGTAATGCACATGGTTTGATTGCATCTCCCAAACCTACAGAGAAGGAGCAAGAGTGGAATAGAAACAGTCTCTGGATCCATCTGAAAAGGGAGTGATATAGATACTGACAGGGAGCAGCTAAAGTTGTTGCCCTATGCAGAGAATGCAGTTACCTTCTCCATCGGTGTGGACCTAAGAGCCTAGGAGTCAAATTCTTTTGGAGAACAATTACCTCTGTGTTAAACAGAACATTTTCTTGGTCACTGTTACTAAATGGTGAAGTCTAGCAACTATTTGCATAGCATTTGCATAATACGATATACTATAAGTCACACATACACACAAGTACATTGACACACAAACATACTCATATACACTTATAAACACACATACCGTGCATACACACATGTACTCATTGATGTACACAGCACACACACACTTTTTAAGTCTCTTGAGGTTGCCCAGCTCATTCAGGTAGAGCAAATGAGGAACTGCCATTCAGGAAGACCAAGAAAACCTCAGTGAGCATGACGCTCCAGTCTAGGACCTGTGTTCCTGGCGCAGCCCCCAGGACAAGGGCTCCCTTCTGCTCTCCTCCTGTCCCTCCAATCTAGAACCCCTGGAAAAGGGGCCCTGGCTTGCCCAAACTAGAGCTCTCGGGCAGCTTCCTTGACTACCCTGCCTCATCCTGTCCCTGCTTCTAAGAGTGACAGCTGCTCAACAGGTGGGCTTTGGAAGATGAATAAATTGCCTTGGTCATCTGTGTATAATCTGCGACAGGAACAAAAGCTTCCAGTTTTCTTGGCCCTTCATGCCAAGATGGTAGCTCCTTGCCGTGAACTGGACCAGTGAAAGGAGGAGCATGGGCCCTCCCTGAAGGGCAGAAGGCAGATTTCAGGAGAGACGCAAATGACCCTGAGCAGCAATTAAATATGTACAAAAAAATCAATGGTGCCGGTCAGGGCATTGTGCAATCATGAAGCCAGTGTGATTCTGTATCTCTTGTCTTCTTACTCACCTAAGAAGCACCCGTTTCAAAGAGCATCTATGTAATAGCAGTGTCACGTTGTATCCTATAGACATGTAATACAAAGATAAGGAAGAGGAAACTGGGAACTGAGTGAGCTTATGGGCAACAGAGGCCGATGGGCCTCCCTCGGGTGGGCAGGGCAGTGCCAAGGGTGCTGGTGGGTTAAACCTACTGAAAGATACAAAGGCATGCTCGCTCTTTTTCCTTCCTTTCCACAGGAAAAGATGAGTTTTGACATCAACACCTTAAAAATAATATTGGTAAAAGGCATAAGGAACAGAAGATGTAGAGGCAAAGAAAACATCATGATACAAACAGGCACAGTAAATAATGTTTAGCATCTTTATCTGCTGGAGAAATGAAAATGAAAAGCAGAATGACCTATGGCTCCCCACCTGTTTTATCTACACAAGAGTTTAAATTTAAAAAAAAAATACTGACAGTAGCAAAGACATTTGACAATGTGGGGTGACAGACGCTTAGCCCAGAGCTGTTAGGAAATGCAAAGTCACTCAGTTGCAAGAGGAAAGGGCTTGACAGATTCTCACACTTTTAAATACACTGTAAAATATGACTCCAGAGCCCACTTCTGGATATTCATATCAGAAGATGAAAACTTATTCCCATATAAAACCTTGTATATTAATATTTATAAGTGCTCTATTCATAATTGCTTGTGCTGGTTTGAATGCGAATGCCCCCATAGACTCATACATTTGAATGTTCAATTACCAGAGAGTACCACTGTTTGAGAAGGATTAGAACATGTCACCTTGTTGGTTCGTCCAGAGATGTGGGCTTTGAGGTTGCAAAAGCCCACACCAGGTCCAGTCTGTCTGTCTGTCTCTCTCTCTCCCCATCCCTTCTCCCCTTCCCTCCCCATTCCTTCCCCCCTCCCCCACTCTTTCCCCTCCCTCCCCTCCCCCTCTCCCTCCTGAGGATTGGAATGTAAAGCTCTCAGTTGCTTCTCCAGCACCTTGTCTGCCAACCTGAGGCCATGCTCCCCACCTTGATAACCAACTGCCCCTCTGAAACTGTAAGTGAGCTTCCCAATCAAATGCTTTCTTTTCAAAGGGTTGTCTCGGTCATGGTGTCTGTGGTGTTTGAGTAAGAATGATCCCTGTAGGTTCATATGTTTGGATGCTTAGGGAGTGGCACTCTTTGAAAAGATTAGGAGATACGGCCCTGTTGGAGGAAGTGTGTCACTGTAGATGGGCTTCAAGGTTTCAAAAGCCCAAGCTAGACCTAGTGGCTCTCTCTTCCTGCTGCCTGTGGATCCAGATGTAGAACTCTTCAGCTACCCCTCCAGGACCATGTCTGTCTGCGTGCTGCCATGCTTCCTGCCGTGATGATGATGGACTAAACCTCGGAAATTGTAAGCAAGACCCAATTAAATGCTTTCCATTTATAAGTGTTGTCTCGGTCATGGTGTCTCTTCACAGCAATAGAACAGTGACTAAAACATTGCTAAAAGCTGGATAATATTCAGTAACCTTCAAACTTGGATATCCTGTGATGAAAGAATATTTAATTAAAACAGGAACTTCTGATACATGTAATGGGTTGGAGAAACTCCAGGGGCATTCTGCTAAGTGAAAGAAAGCAGAGTCAAAACCATTGAGAAGTCCTCTGCAGAAGAAAAACCTCCGAAGGTTGTGAAGATGAAGAACTTATCTGTGAAGGCCAGGAGGGTGACTACAGGGGATGCCAGAAGTATTTGGTGTATTTAGTATGCTGATATTACACTATTATATATGTATGCTTAAAATTCATAAAACATATGGTAATTGATACAAAAAGGTTCTATATGGTAAAGCAGGAACAAAATTGAACAGCAGTGCTTTCAATAACATCTAAAGTAACCAATACCCAAGGAAGAACTGACCGAGAAGCATGTACCATCTCTGCAACTGACTTCAAACCATTATGAGAGACGTTGAAAGAGAATTCAAGAAAACTGTCTGGATTCACCAGCTCCCTAAGATGCTCTCATAGGCCAGCATGGGGTTGCATGTTGCACATGGGGTTATAGGTCATATTTCTGACTAAGCCCTGTGGTCATGGCTAGTGGGAAGAGATAGCCAAGGCCAAGGCACAGTGTAGGAACCCCTTATGAGCATTTTAACAACTACCATGGGCCTCAATACACAATACACAAGTCAGACAGGTCTTGAGTGTTCACTAATGTGTGCACTGATGTTCAGAGAGCAGACGTGCCCCTGGTGGTGCACACGACAGAAAGGCATTCATGAGCACCAAATTAAGTGAAAACCAAAACCTGGAACTAGGGGCACTGCACTTGAGAACAAATGTCAGAAAGTCTTTGGCCAGCTTTTAATTTTGCTTTGACATGTTCCAGCCCTTTTCTCTAGGGCATGTGGCTTCCAAGTATTCTAGTGAGTCTGTCTCCTCTGTGTGTGTGTATGTGTGCTAGTTGCCTATGGCAGCGGACATAGTGCCACAGGCTGGTACCAGACACCGGGTTCTTCGTCTTTGACTCTGGAAGTGTGTGATCAAGTCCCTTGTCTTGGACTCTCTGGCATAAAGGAGAGAGAACCCCTCTCTTTCTGACCGAGACCTACTCAAACTGAAAATGTCCTCCCCAGTTTTACGGAGACCTATTCATTCTGACAGGGTCCCGCCTCTGACCCGATCCTTCTCACTGTGAATAGAGCCCTCCCCATGCTGACAGGGTCTTTCTCACGTTGGCAGAGTTCTTTCCACTCTGACAGAATTCTCTATATGCTGGCAAACACGGCCCCACTCTTACGTGGTCCCGCCTCACTTGCCTCTTGTCAGCCTTGTTCCTTCAGTTCTGACAGAATCCTCTCTGTTCTGTTTGAGCCCTCTCTACTCTGTTAAGGCCGACTAATGTACCCACCCCTCTGTTTTTCCCCTTCATACATTGAGGGAGAGGGTTGGTCTGTGTACAGCTGCTCCTTCATCCAAGGGCCTCTGTCTTCATGACAGTCTCTCTTGCACCTAACTGATGCAGTTTGTCCCAAGATGTCCCACCCTCTGCTCTGATGCTGTCTGTGGCTCTTGGAGCCCAGCACAGCGTCTAGTGTGGTCAAGGACCCAGATGACTTACACTTTCAGTAACAGAAGAGCTGAGGAGACCGGAAAGAAAGAGCAGCCGAGACCCCTGAGGTAGGATGACTGCAGGCCTCGAAGAGACTGAGACTCAAGCCATGGCAGTGAGGAAATAACTCTGAAAATAGTGTACGTCCGTTATGCTTCCACCATGATAAGAAGAAATAAAAAGACTATCTAAATATATCTGCAAGTTTTCAGATTAGTGATGGCAGCTATCCTTGATTGTCAGGTGTCTGTGGTGATTATTTTATAAGGAAAACTTGCCAGCAGCTTTTTCGTCTTCTAGTCTCCCTCCCTCCGTCTTGTCTCTCAGGTCCCTTTCTCTCTCCTTCCTTCCTGTCCTATGAGAGGGTGTTGCTGGACTGGGATGCGCCAGTCTCTGAGTCACATTGCAGCCCCAGCAGCCACCCTTACACATGCTTGTGTGAGCATGCTCTCCCGTGTGATGATGGGCAGGGAACCAACGTGGGAGAGAGACCTTGCTTGGCTCCCTAGAGGGCAGTGTGCCGGGCCATCACAAGTCTCGCTGCGTGTCCGTGCGGGGAGAAGACTGGGAGGAACTGGTGTGTGAATCTGTGGGAAGTTAATAATATGGATATTATTAAGAAAGCTGCTTTTTCTTCCGTTTGTCAGACGGCTCTGCATGGTGCAGAACTCCCCACTTGTTTTGGCATCATTAAGCCCTCTAATTACTAACGCAAAGATAAGCACAGGACCTCCACCAACACAGGGGTGTATACCGGGAGGACTCTGAGCGATTTCACTCTTGCATTTTGTAGAATTTCAGACATGTTTCCTTCATTGCCAATTATGAATTGTGCAAAAGGCCGTTTATTTTTAGAAAGACTTTATAAGAGTTGCTTTTTCCTCTGCCGAAAGATGGATGATTAATGCCATTACAAAGGAAGTTTATGAGAGAAAGGAAAACATTTCTCTGTGGGTGGGAGTGTTGCACCAACACTTAGTCAAATGTAGACACAATAAAGCGTGTGCTCTGTTCAGCCCTACGCCCTCTTAACGGGGAGTCCGTGGCAGGATTTTGGAATGGAGAGCAGGTCAGCTGCCTGGTGTAGGAGGGTCTTCTGTTTGTATCTTGCCCTCATTGGTTATTGGCCTTTTGGTAGGACAGCCCTTAGGTGGGCGGAGTAGATAGAATGGAATGCTGTGAGAGAGAAGGCAGACGCAGACGCCATGCTTCTCCAGCACAGGATGGACACTGGTTAGACTCATGCCGGTAAGCCACAACTCAAGTGGCGATACACATTAATGGAGATGGGCTAAAATAATATGTGAGAGTTAGCCAATAAGGGGCTGGAGATAATGGGCCAGGCAGTATTTAAATGAATACAGTTTCCGTGTAGTTATTTCGGGTACACACTGGGAGCCGGGTGGGACAGAACAAGGGGCCCGGCGCCGGGAACACAGCCCGAGCCCCACATTACAACAGCTGCCCTTCCCACAGAAGGACGCTGTGGGCTGCTCCTTTCCGTCACATGGAATTAACATGAAGTTTGGACTAGCTCCTTCAGCCTCTGCCTCGTGGATAGTTCACGCATAATGTGCACAGAATTAACACATACAAATGTTCCTCTAAGGACCACACAGAGCCATTCCACATCAAACTTGCAAAAACAAGAAGCAGAGATATGCCAGAGGAGATCAGTTTGAACCGGTTGCAAGCTGAGTCTAGGCCAGAGTGTAGAAACCCAATGGTTGGAATTGAAGGGGCGCTGGAATTTAATCTGGCTCAGTGCTCCTATTTTTCAGATGAAGAAACCGAGGCTGAGGAAGGGAGGAGATACTAATGTAGGTAGTTTGTAAACACAATGGAAGAAGACACAGCTACTCTGGGTCCCTTTTCACAGATGGCATGAAGTCATACCTTGAGGTGGTACCCACCCTCTCCCTCCCAGTCATGCCCAGGAAGGAGATTTTCTGCACAGAATCGAAGGCTCAGTGATGGTGTGAGTACATAAGAATTAATGTTGTAAGCCCTTCATGGAAGGGCCATTGCTCTTCTGCCTCAAGAATGCAGCCTCTTGGTCCAGAACGCACCATCCACCACCAGCAGCATTGGCAGCTCATCTTCCCTTGCTGTGCAATCTCAACCCTTCACACTAAGCTCTTAAAAGAAGAGGAGATGTACACAGAGCACCGATGGAGATAGGAATCAGGAAACAGGAAACTAAGCTGCTGAGAAGAGAGCCGCTGGCTGCTATCTGTTACAATGCAATAAGGCACCCTTTGGCGGAAGGGTTAATTGGGCTAGGGGAGTTCCAAATAACTGAAACATGAAGTAGCTTCGGTGTGATTCTCCGAATTCACTTCTCCTACTCCGGTGTGATATAAACGGGTAGATGAAAGCGTGCGTGTTTTCCAGGAGCTCCAAGCGGACGGTGGATGGCTCTCACTGAGCCGAGTGTCACTCTCCTGCTCCTTGGCAGCACCTTGAGACCGTACAGAGCTCTGCCTCCCTGCCGATACATGAGTTGCCAGGTGAGCAAGTGGTCACCGGGCCGGCTCTTGAGTATCGTTAAACCTAGCCTGCTCCGCTCGCATTAATCCTGGCCACTTTGACAGTGATGGCCTATGAGGGACTCTAGCCTTCCTTGGGAGACATTGCAAGCCTCCTCTCACCCCTTAACTCAGAAGGCCAACATTACATGGAAGGAGTTAGCAGTTACATGCAGCTGTGTATGTCACTCTGGCTGCTCATAGATCAACCGTAAGTGTGTTGAATGTGTTCTCTAGTCAGTAGAGCCATTTACTCAGAAACCATCAGTCACACTGGGTCTTGCCATCAGAGGGAAACAGGATGCTGGCCTAATCCAGTCTGTTCTGAAGAGCCGCTGCCTTAGTCGCTGTTCCGTTGCTGTGAGGAGACACCATGATCAAGGCCACTCTTCTAAAAGAAAGCATTTAGTTGAGGTTTTGCTTGTAGTTACAGAGGATTAATCCGTCGTCATCATGACAGGGAGCATGGTGGTGGTCGGGAAGGCAAGGTGCTGGAGAAGTCCTGATCCACAAGAGCAGGGAAAGGGAAAGGGAGGGAGGGAGAAAGAGACAGAGACTGACTGCACCCGACGTGGGCTTTTAGGTTTCAAAGCCTCCAGTGACATACCTCCTCCAGCAAGGCCACACCTATTCCAACCAGCCCCCACTGCCTGATCCTCCCAACAGCTCATCAGCTGGGGACTAGCGCACAAACATATGAACCTGTGTAGAGCGATCTCATTCAGAACACGACAGATGCTCGGCCATTTCCTGTGTCTTCTGCTGGGCATGAACCTGACCAGGGCCTATCAGCATGGACCGCTGAACCCCTTGATT
Organism: Ondatra zibethicus; assembly: GCA_004026605.1. NCBI lineage: Eukaryota > Metazoa > Chordata > Mammalia > Rodentia > Cricetidae > Ondatra > Ondatra zibethicus. The sequence goes on along the minus strand of PVIU01007574.1, from coordinate 12,174 downwards.
AGGACTTCCCACTGAGTCACATGTTCAGTGAGGACACCCCCATGCCTGTCAACTCCATATCCCACTGTCCTTATTCTACCTGTGTCCGTGAAGCAGGCTGGAGTTTGCCCTTCTTGTGAATGGTCTGGGAAACACTGTATCTAGCTTGTGTGTGTTGATCTTTCATCTGTGTGGCTCTCGGGGCTTCAAGTGTCCCAGTCCAGTGGCACACACAGTACTCTGCCGTCTAATCTAATGATAAGGGAAGCGACCATGTCCCTACCTCAGAGGAAGCAAGTTCGTTTGCTTGAAAGAAGAGAGCTACCCTGCTTGGCAATAGTCCAGTGAGCTCTGTGCTCTGTATCCGGCTGGTGGTGGTCCTTCTCTATCATGGAAAATAGAGTTCTCCATCCTTCAAAAAAGACAAAAGCTCAGCTCTTCCTACGCCAATGCTCACTGTCCCACTTTCAGTTCACCCCCTGCATCTATGGCCACTGCACCGGTACATTCAACCAATTGCGGAGAAGACGTATTTTAAGACTTGCATGTCGTTCCAAAAAGGCAATATTGGGCTTTGCCATGTCCTGGACACTTAGCTGAGGTTCAGTGGAATGTGGTGTTCGATAGACTGCCCACACTGTGGTCATGGCTGCACTCTCCTAGTGTTTTCCACGGCGCATTGCCAGACACGCATCTCCTCAGCCCCTTCAGGCACTAGGAATCTATGCCTGTGGTGCCTGTGTTTGGATAAAAGCCACACCAACTCTTGTCATTATTTCCCAAAGAACACAATATGATAACTTCTCATCCTATACGCGCATTGCATTTGGTGTTCTGCATCGTCTAAGATGAGTGGACATACACGAGAGGAAGAGCAAAAGTCATGTGTGCACTTTGCTATGCTGGAGACAAGATGAGCAAATACAGCTTTGCTGCAAGAGATGTGCTGGAACTAGCCGCCTGCAAGAACAGCTGCACGAACCAAGTCCACCTTGACTTCTATCCACCTGTGAGCCCAGAGAACAATTATCTAAGTGTCTCCGCCTTCTAGTATGGACGCCAAGATGGAAACGGCCAGAACACAACAGGCCAACCACTGTCACACTTATGAGACCCTCAGAAAGGAAGGGCTATGTCACCAAGTTTCTTGGGTGCCTGATGGTTCTGCCCTTGGGTAGGACTCTTAAGTATTATTTCCTCTCTGACTCTTGACTTCGTTGTTGGGAATGTTTTCTTCATCCATGAAGCTGCTCGATCTCTGTGAAGTGGACAGTGAAGAGTCCTCCTCCTTGGGCATCTGAAGCATTGCTTCCAGTCTGCTGTCTGCCCATGAAAGATAGGAATGCGCAGGTAGAGCTAAGTCTCACCTCGTTATCAGTTTCTTGACCTGAGGTTCTGTTTGCAGCAATCCTGAGCACTTAGCTTCTTATTGGCCTAACCAGTGCCAACCTAGTCAGCCAGTTCTTTCTCCAAGTGGCACCGAAGGACAAGTGTGTGTTTGCTGCTGTTGCTCCCATAGCCTTCATTCCCTTTCTTTTTATTGAAAATTATGCACAATTGACCTGAGGGTCATATATATGCATATATGAATGTGTGTTTGTATATGCATATTTTATATAGTATATATGTACCTCAGGTATGTATATATTCATATCTACAGAACCACTTTAGATACCTAAGACCACAGATATTAGTCCCTAATGCAAAATTCTCTAACACTTGCATACAGCCTGAGCAGTCCTTCCGTGCACTTTAAATCATCTCCAAGTTACAATACCAGGGCACTGCAGACACTGCCGACGTAGCTGGCGTGTTGGATTCGGACAATGACAGGCAGTCCTGCCTATGTTCAGTACAGGTTCAGTACTTTCCATCATGCTCGGTCACATTTCCAGATGTGGAGCCTCAAGTAAGAAGGACGAACCAGAGTTACCACAGCTGTGTCAGCTTTCAGTAGAGGAGTCACGCTGCACTTGAATCGCTTCTCCTCGAGAGTTTTCAGGATGCCACATTGAGTGATTTCAGTGGTGGGTGCGCTATCTCTACGTTACAGATTCTCAGGATCCGGGTAGCTCTCTGGATGATTCTGTCCTGATGGGGGAGGGCTGCTGTGGCTGTCTGTCCTTCCGTACTCTGTGCTGGCTTTCTCTTTTTCTCTTTAACAACTCCTTTCAGTTCCCTGCTTCTGTTCTGGGAGAATTGTTTGCCCATCATAAGCTTCCAAGCACGGTCATAGCACTCAATATGTGCTGATTAACCCTGTTTCCCACCTTTGCTCAAAGAGCTGTGTGTTCATCAGACATTCATTCTGCCTCGTCACTGGCCAGATTTGATGTGTCTGACCCACACTTGTCACCAAGCTGCTAGCTTTTAGTCCCAAGTTCATGATTCCTGTGTCATCAATTTTTCTTTTCTTTTTCTTTTATAGGAAATAGATTTTTTATACATATATTCTGATTACAGTTCCCCTCTCCCTGCTTCTCCCCATTCCACTCCACCTCCCTTCCCGTCTGGGTGCTCGCCATTTCTGTCTCTCCTTAGAGAACACATAGACATCTAAGGAAGAGTTGTTAAATAAGAAAAGCAAACAGATTGAAGTAGGACAAAACAAACAAGCAGAAGAAAAGACGCCGAAGGAGAAGCCCAAGGAATGAATATTGATGCAGAGACACACAGGTTTACACACATGGGGTTCCCATAAAAACTCCAAGCCAGAAGCCATCATATGCAGTGTTTAAACAAGCAAGCATTATGAGACAGAGACCCTCCTATGATGCTATTGATTTCATTTTCTGCTGGCCGTCTGCTGCAGGCCATGGGTACCTCCATTTAGAATGGTTTGTTTCCCCAGTAAGACTCCTTTGGAGAAAACCATATTTTCCTTTGGGAGCAGCTATCAACTAGAGATAGGTTCTGGGCTAGGGATGGGGTGTGTGTCCACTCCTCCTTTCAGCTCTAGGACCACATCCCATGCAGACCTGTGCTTGCTGTCACAGTTTCTGTTAGTTCACATGCACAGCATCCCTGTTGTGGCCTTGATCTCTTGGTGAGCATCCCATGCTGCCACAGTCTCTGTGAGTCACAACTGGAGATAGGTTCTGGGCTAGGGATGGGGTGTGTGTCCACTCCTCCTTTCAGCTCTAGGACCACATCCCTTGCAGACCTGTGCTTGCTGTCACAGTTTCTGTTAGTTCACATGCACAGCATCCCTGTTGTGGCCTTGATCTCTTGGTGAGCTTCATCCCCATTAGCCCTTACACTCTTCTTCCTCGGGGTTCTCTGAGGCCCAAGGGGCTGAGCAAGGCCTGGATCTGTGAGAATATCAGAAGGCCATTAGGACTCATTTTATTGCTATGTACCTTTAGCAGAACAGTAGTATTTGGTTTTCCTCTAGGCCCATGACCTATATAGTCTCAGGTTCTTAGCCACTCAACCGGCACTGGGTATGGGTAGGCCAGCTCAAATCAGATATTGGTTGGTTACTGCCATAAGCATTTTGCCTCTACTGCACCAGTATATCAGGCAGGTCACCACTATAGATCAGAGGGTTTGTAGCTGGACTGGTGTTTGACTTTCTTCTTTGGTCGTATGCAAAGTACCTTTCCTTATCATGAACACTCATTTATAGGGGCGAAGGTGCTATGTAGGCACCAGCTTGAGTTCTCTATGTTCAATGAGTCGTATAAGTGTTGTCTTCAGCAATAGGACCTTACCAATAGCCATAGCCTGAGTTGTTTGAGGGTTCCCATAGATTCCCTTTGGCCAAGAACTCAACTAGATTTTAACCTATTCCTGATACAGAAGCTTCTTTTGGTGATGAGAAGTGTCCAGTTGGGAATCTGTTTCCCCCATTATTTGGAGATTTCATTTAGATTGCCTTCATTTATATATATATATAAAGCTTCTACTGTATTAGATTTTCATATGATGCCTCAAATAGCCCTTGGTTTATCTTTATCTCCCTGTATCCCCTCTGTCACTCCCCTCTTTCCTCCCTCTTTCCCTTTGATCCTCCCATTCCACACCCTCATCTGTCTATCCATAACTATTCTATTTTCCCACCCTTCCCCCCCAATCTTTTAACTCTGTACCTAACCTCTGTGGTTATATGGATTGTAGCTTGCTTATCAATGACTTAACAGTTAATATCACATATAAGTGAGTATATGTCATATTTGTCTTTCTAGGTCTGAGTTACCTCACTCAGGATGTATTTTCTCTAGCTTCATCCATTCACCTATGAATTTCATGATTTCATTTTTTTAAAAGCATGGAGTAGTCTTCCATTGTATAAATGCACCACCTTTTCTTTATCCGTTCATCCATTGACAGACATCCGGGTTGTTTCCAATTACAGGCCATGATGAACCATGAGCATGGTTGTGCAAGCATCTCTGTAATGCCTTGAAGCATCCTTTGGCTACATGCCCAAGAGTAGTATAGATGGATCTTGAGGTAGATCAAGTGCCATCTTCCTGAAGAATTGCCTCACTGATTTCCATAGCGACTGTACAAGTGGGTACATTCCTACCCACAGGGGACAAGTACTATGTTTGTCTCCCATCTTCAGCAGCATGAGTTAGTTTCTGTCGTTTGTTTTATTGATCTTGGCCATTCTGACAGATGTAAGATGAAATATCAGAGTAGATTAGATTTGCATTTCCCTGCTGACTAAGGATGTTGAATGTTTCTTTAAGTGCTTCTCAGCCATTTGAGCTTCCTCTTTTGGGAATTCTGTTTAGATTTGTGCCCCACTTTTGAATTGAGTTATTTGTTTTCTTGATGTTCAGGGGTTTTTTGAGTTTGTAATATGTTTTGGATAATATTGATATATATCTATCTATATGTAAGTATATAGATAGGTATAGATATCAGACATATAGTAGGCAAAATCTTTTCCCATTCTCTAGCTTGCTGCTTTGTCCAAATGATGGTGTCTTTTGCCATGCAGAAGATTTTCAATTTCATGAGGTCCCATTTATTTGATGATTTTTGTCTTGGTTTTTCAAGACAGGGTTTCTCTATATAGCCGTAACTGTCTTAGAAATTTTGTTTGTTTGTTTTTGTAGACGAGGATGGTCAGAGATCCATCTGCCTTTGCCTCCTAATGCTGGGATTAAAGGCGTGTGCTACCACACCAGGTGAGGTCACATTTAATAATTTTGTTCTTAGTGCCTGTGCTATGGGTATTGTGTTCAGAAAATCTTTTCCTGTGCCAATGTGTTCAAGACTGTTCCCCACTTTTTCCTCTATCAGATCCAGTGGATCTGGCTTTATTCTGAGGTCTCTGATCCATTTAGAGTCATGTTTCGTGCTAGCTCATAAGTATGGATCTGTTAGGATGCTTCTACATGTGATCATCCAGTTTGTCAGGCTAGTTCTTGAACCCCGGTTTTGTGTAAGTTGTAATGTAAGAGAATATATGACCAGGAATAATGCATACATGCACATGCGCGCGCGCACACACACACACACACACACACATGCGCGTGCACTCACACACAGGCACACGCACACAGAGATACAGACAAACACACACTTATTTACTCCCTTCACTCCCATACTGTGCCTGGTGTGCCTCTCTATTTAGGATGAGCCTGTTAGACATGTACATTTTGGAGGCAGCCACCATTGATCCATGGTGGAAGATGTATAGGAGACAGGGAGACTCTTTAGGAGGGCATCTGTTTGCTGAGACATCACAAAGCCCCTGGTAGGGGTTTGTGGGTTGACATTGAATTGAGTCTTCTGGGGAAGTTTCCTTAACAGCTTTTCTCATAGCTGCTCAAAAGGTCACAAGAAATTCAACTTCTTTGCTCTCAGCTCCCCCTTCTCTGAGGGTGAAGACCTGGGCACGGCTCTGTCCTGTTTTCTGTTTCTTGATAGTCATGCCACAAACCGCATTATACATAAAATACAGACGTTTGCTAAGGTCCCATTTCTGGATGCTAAATGCCCAAGGGCATGGTGTCTATTATTGTTGCTTCTTGATGGTGCAGAGGAGGCAGGTACCACATGGTGAGGTGAAGCCTGTGACCTTCAGTCTCTTTTCTATTATTTATCACTTTCTGGACTCAAGCAAGATATATATAATATTACATTTTGTTCACTTTATATCTCTCCACTTCTCCCTCTCCCTTGTTATCCTTTCTCCCCCCCCCACAACCTTCTTTAACTCTGAATGTGGGCCCCCATGGGACATGGTGCACCTGTGGAGGTCACAACGCAATTCATGGTTCACTCTCTCCTTTCATCAGGAGTTCCTCGGGATCAGTCTTAAATCGTTGGGCTCGCATGGCACGAGCTTTCCCTGCTGAGCCGTTCACAGGTCCATCTTCCTTTTCTTGAAAAGTCATGAACACCATGATAGGGACCTTCCCGTCAAGACCTCGTCTAATCCTGATTACACTCCAGGCACCAGAGTCTCAAATGGAAATTTCAAGCATGTGACCTCTCAGTGAATGCATACAAGCATGCTTTTGGTTTTCTCTGAACAAAATCCAAACTCGTATGCATGGGGAGGTGTATGCATGGTATTATCACCCTAAGTCACGCTGTTATTTTAACTTAAGCTTTGTCTTATTTGACTTTAAAACAGGCCCCCTGATGACTATGACCTTTTCTGCTCTCAAGTGCTGCTTCTCTGAGGGCTACAGAGCTTCGTATGGTCAATGTAATAGAGCAGTGCTAAGGGAAACATTAGCTGACAGAACACTAGCTGAATCTCAGAGGCCTTCTTTTCCTGGAAGCTCAATTGGAAGGAGAATTACCCAGTTCACCGAGAGCTACTGAGTTCATGCTCTGTGAAAGCACTAAAATTATAATATGTAATGCCTAGTGGAAACTATGAAAAGCCAAGCTTTGGAGATCAGCCACGGAAGCCGCCTTTCCCCAGACCTGTGGTGGCTCTTCACAGTGTTGGTAGAAAACCTCCTCAGAGACAGATGAGGTGGTGACATCCCTTGTGTGTTGTGGTGGTGCTCTCAGCCCTGTACCAGTCCTCCGACCATCAAGCCAAGTCATATTGGGCCTATGAACCCTGGTACAACAGCTACCTACGCTGGGTCTTTGCCTGTAGGACCCTAACCGCCACCCTTGCCACCTCCCCACCCCCCAGCCTTCTGTTAGCATCAAGACTGCCTTCAGTGGCTTTCCACTGCAGTTCTGTGCTGTTCATCTCTTATGCTTCCTCCTCTTCCTCCTCCTCCTTTTCCTTTTCTTCTCAAGGCTTTGTTATTTGGGAAGACTGTTGAATAAGGATGTGTTGTTCCATGAGCTAATATAAGTTACTGGCTCTCAGTGCTAAGCCTCCACCTTTCCAGTTCATCATTTCATTTACTCTTTCTTACTGTACAGAACATTGGCTCTGAGTTATCAAAAAAGGCGTCAAAGTTTGGTTAGTTTAGGTTCTGCACCGTGCCCTGAAGTGTGTACTGCTCCCTCCTCCACCCCTCATCAGAGTATATGTTCTTATTGCCACTTAAGGTTAAGAAAACAATGCATCAAATTCTATCATATTGCTTGCTGATAATGCCAATTAGGTGTTTGCTGGATGTAAATGCATTAAGCCAGACAGTTCATCTGCTACTCGTGAGGGGGGGAGTTGGAGGAGGGAGAAGTGAAAACATGGAGGAAAATTAAACTTTTGACAAAGACAGCAAAGCATATTGAAATTCAGTCTCCTTAAATCTCATAAGCCCTATGAAAGGGTTGCCTCTTTACAAGGAGGAGAGGACTTGGGCAGGACAAAGGGACCAGTTCACCTACCCTGTCATATGTCATAGGTTTCAGGTTCCTGGACACCTGCCTGTCTCCTTTCTCAGGCTCAAAGGCTTTGCAGATTGACCACAGATTAAGAGAAAATCTCTTTTCTCTGTTTCAGGAATACCAAATTGATATCTTTTTTGCTCAGACCTGGACAGACAGCCGCCTTCGATTCAACAGCACCATGAAAATCCTCACTCTGAACAGCAACATGGTTGGCCTGATATGGATCCCAGACACCATCTTCCGAAACTCCAAGACCGCAGAGGCTCATTGGATCACCACACCCAACCAGCTCCTCAGAATCTGGAATGATGGGAAAATCCTGTACACATTACGGTAAGATGCTATCTAGCTCTGTTTTGAGTTTTTAAAACTGGCTTTATTAATGAAATCTAAGGTAGTATAGCTTGCTGCTATACCCAGGAAACAAACGTGAAAGAGAATACATCTATTCAAGTCCAGACTTGTGAAAAGCAGGAGACCCTTCTGTCTCAAATATTTGTCTTCTTGGAGCTCAGCAATGCAGAGCGTTCTCATGGAACACAGAGGACTACAGCGAGACCCCAGATGGGGGGCTCGCTGCTGATCAGATGGTCTCTCCAGGGTGCTGGTCCACACTCATCTTTGAGTGTCGATAATGGACTTCTTGGGACCTTAGCTTCCAAAGATAGCACTTCTTTTATCTAGACAAACACATTACTTCTTCTGCAAGTTAGGTCACAGGTGCTAAGGAATGAGGGACTTAAAGAGGCCTCTTCCTAGAATCCAGAACCCCACGTGAAAAGTCTGCCTCTCTAAAAGAAGAGGGAAATGATTAAGGAGTAGGTCAGAGGTAACCAGTTCACCTACCCTATTCCAGGTTTAAGGACCTAGGCACATACCTATCTCTTTCCTGGGCTACAAGGTATCTCAGATTGACCATAAATTAAAGAAAAGCATCTTCCTTTGAAATACACTCCTTTCCCCAGGCTCCCTTAAGCGCCTCTTTCTCATAGCTCCTAATGTTCTCCTTCATTCCATATTTATTATAGAGATTTTAATTATGAGTGATCCTGTCATGGAGGAGAAATTGTGATACCTACCACGAAGGTTTCCACAGCACCAGGAGACACATACTGACATCAAAATGTGAAGGCAATATCAGAGTCCAAGGGAAGGAAGTTTCCAGACAGGGACCAACAGAAAGAACAACAAAGAGCCACAGCAGGGAAGTTTGGTGATGATATGGGCTAAGGAATTATTACAGGATTCTCATCTATCATGCAGGGCTATGAAGGAGACTCAGAAGAGAAGCTCATCCTGAGTGAAACAGTACTGAGCCTGGCTGGTCCTAGATCTGTGATAGGAATCTTGACACACAGGGAGCATGAAATGTACTCACATAGTACAGCTGCCGCCTGCCTGGGCCAATAGAGGGAGGTGTCCAAAGAAGAAATGCCGTGGAAGTGGAGGGTTTTGGCCTAATGTCTCTGTGGACCAACATACTAGCTTCAAGTAAAAGGATTTCATTCAAATAAATTGAAATAGTGGCTTAGGAAACAAGAGCCATTTTTCCCCCCCACTGTGGCTTGGCTTGTATTTCTAGGGACTACCAGAGTTTTACTAGAATTTGCTTTGCTACTAATAGTTCAAAGCAAATCAGAGCCAGGCAATGGGGGTGCATGCCTTTAATCCCAGCACTCAGGAGGCAGAGGCAGGCGGATTTCTGTGAGTTCGAGGCCAGCCTGGGCTACAAGAGCTAGTTCCAGGACAGGCTCCAAAGCTACAGAGAAACCCTGTCTCAAAAAAACCAATAAATAAATAAATAAAAGCAAAACAGAGTAGCTCAGTAAGAAAGCAATCAAAAGCCCCCTCCCCAAGCAAACCAGAGTGAGGGAGACCCTGCATCCTGCCATTGCCCATCTATCTCCTCCCATCGCACACCCGCCATGGGATGCCTAACACCGTTGGAGGCCTTGGCTGTGTTGCTGCTGATGCCAAATGGTGCTGGTCTCTTTCGCAGGCTCACCATCAATGCAGAGTGCCAGCTGCAGCTGCACAACTTCCCCATGGATGCGCACGCCTGCCCCCTGACCTTCTCTAGCTGTGAGTATGCAGGGGATCTGCCCCGGAGTGGGCAGCTCTGGAACTGGGACTGGCTGCTCTGGGTCTGGTTTCTGGCGGTCAGCCATATTGTTGGTGACTGTGTTATTAGACAAACAAAGAAAACCAGTAGCAGTTGTGTCTTTGGCCACCAGGATGGTTTTGCTCTAGACTACAAGGCGCAGAACCTTGTAAAACAGGTAGCTTTGATTAACGAGGGAGTGACGCTGTTCCTGGCATTGCTATTCAGAGGATTAACGATTCAGAGGATTCAGAGGTTAATGGTACATAATGAGCTATGCCTATATTTTGCAATCTTTTGTTGCATTTTTTAGGTTTAATATTGTAAAGATTTGCCTATTAATGAAGAAGGTCAGATCCTCCCTTTGAATGTACTTGTATATCTCCTGGACCAGATGGCGATTGGCTTGGATGATTCCTAACACTGGGTGCCTGCGCACACCCACAAGGAAATATCAAATATCAAATAACTTATAGAGCTTTTAAGGAAAGGGCAATATGGAAATACATCTATTGAATTTATGGTGTACTTACATATGTATGCAAGACTCAACAGACATTTAAATAACTGTATTGGCTTTCTTTAAAACTGAATATAAAGCATGCCTGGCAAGTCGGAGGGAGTCCCAGGCAGACAGACTGCAGGCGGCATCCAGGGACAGACGCACAGGAGAATTGGTTTTAAGTTCAGAAAAATCCAAGATGCAACACAGAATTTCATTGACCTCCGAGACGTGGTAAAAAGTGATCTCATGTAAAGAACAGTTATTAAGCAGCTAAATCTAAACTCAAGGTATTTATCCATGGCACACAAGGCTGGTGGCCAGCCCTTGAGTGTGCCTCACTCTGGGGTGGTGAAGTTACATGTAGATCCCTTCGGGCAGTTGCTCTCTTTATTTGGAAGTCAGAGACTGGCTGCCTCTGCAGCAGTCTTGCGAGCTGTTTGGGCACCCATGGACACACAGTGTGATTCTGAGTGACCCACGCAGGCCGTATTTGTCGCTGCCCGGCTGCTTCTGCTGCTCTTTCCAACATGTCGACTCTTCTATTGAGTTTATAATTTAAGTGGTTATTTTATACTAATAGGCTTTCCATTTGCTCCTTTTTCCAACCTCCTGCTCAAATTTGGATTTCTTTACCAAATTTTCAGTGACTTCTCTTTTGAAAATTTTTCAAAAATAGTCATCTCTGTGGACCACCTTTGCACAACTAGTTGCTGAGTCATTTGTTAATTTGAATGAATGTTTCCTAGGACCCCTTCTAAGACTTTTCTTTGTGAATTTATCAAGGCCTTATGCTTTCTAAGCTTGCGTTGACCTGAACTAAATTTGCACCTATCTTCACATCCTTGCAAGTCATTCCTGTTCCCATCCCATGGTAATTATTGATTTGGTTTGTGTCACTGCATGTTGGGTGCCTGGTCCAAAATTTCATAGCTAGCGTCTGGTCTCTTTCACCCAGCAGGATGTAGCTGAGTCATGCACGCTGGCACATTATTTCATGGTTCCTTTTTCTAGACTTTAAAGTTGAAGCCGGAGAAGCTGGGCCGTGCATATGGTGTGAACTGAAGTCCATACATTCTTGCAATTTTAGGCTCCAGAACATAAATTCATAAGTTAGAAAAGCACTTTGACTCTTGCATTCCTTAATGGGCAAGGGTAGGTAGGAGCCTCCTTTTAGAGAGTTCTTCAAGAGGCCTCCAGCTGAGGGCTTTTTGCCCCTGGAATCTTACCTTCTGCCAGAGCCTGGCCTTGGGCCTTGCCTTGTTCCTTGCCTGGATGGATTCCTCGGGCTCCCTGAGGAAGCTAGCAGAGATGGCGGGGTTCCAAGTGCTCCATCTCAGCCATCCCCTTACAGTCCTGTGTCTTCCTGTCAGTTTCCTTTATGCCCTCATGCTTTCCAAACTTATCTAACTGTTCTGCAGATGCTTCTAAGTCTTTCACTCTAGACCAGGATTATCTTGGCATGACGTTTGCTCTGTTTCTAGAGAGAAAATGCTTTTAGAGGTAAAATAATTTTATTGTGTAAGAAAAGATATATCCCTGCTGGAACTAGTTAGTAATTAGAATAAAGTAGCAGGAAGCAGTCTGTTATAATTTGTGAGACCAGACATAATTAATTCTGTGTCTGATATAGAACAGTTGTGGAAGATGCTCATAGTGAATGTGCAAAAAATGAGTAACTGAGATATATATAGTGGTAAAAAAGAGAAGATTTAAAAACGATTCTTAAAGTATGTTCTCTGTGTGTTTCTGATGCATGTGTATCTGCAAATCCACTATGGCAGCCAGAGGGCGCTATATCCCCCTGGAGCGGGAGTTACAG
>PVIU01007573.1:0-90750 GCA_004026605.1 Ondatra zibethicus | reverse complement strand
GAGTCTGGTTTGATCATATGCTCATTCAGTCCCAGGCCAGGTGGATTGGTGTGCTCCCATTAGTTCAGGCACACTGTCTCAGTAGGTGGACCAGCCCCTCACGGTCCTAACTTCCTAACTCATCTTCTCCCACCTTCTGCTCTTCACCTGCACCTTGGGGGCTCAATCCATTGCTCTGATGTGAATGTGGGTCTCTGTCCCAGCAGCTTTCTTATACCAGGAGTGTAAGAAGAAGCCACCACAGTGGTTTCCTGTCCTCTGTTTTAGGGGACACGACCAGCAGCAAGTTCCATGCCACTCATCTAGAGCCACCACCCTGTCAGAGCAGAGGTCACTTTGCCCAGGGAGCTGCATCTGGTGATGAACTGAGCTGGCAGGACCCCTACTCCACTCACTTATGAAGCAAACACTGGGTTGAGCTGGCTGAGGAGTTCTGAGCCTCTTCCTGCCAGGCTGGCTCCTTCTCTCCTCTTCTACAGGAGGTCACCCCCCCCCGTTTCCTGTAGTCCCTCCTTCTTATATTTAATTCACAGACATAAATCCCTCAGATGTTACAGTGGCACAGGACCTTAGGCTGGGCAGTTTTGACAACAGACATGTATTGATTTACATTTGGGGGCTGAAGTCTGAGATCCAGGTGTCAGCAGAGCTGACTATTTCTAAGAATTCCGGGAACAATCTGTTTCATGGTCTTCCTCAGGCGTGCCCAGTTATCTCCCTAGGACCCTGTTATGTGTCCAAATCTCCCCTCTTATTGGACACTAATTGTAGTTAATTAAAGCCCGCTGAGTGGGGCTAGACTGTTCCCTAAAGGCCCATCTGTAAAACACTTGGTCTCCAGTGTGGTGTTACTGGAATGTATTGTTTATTCCTATGCTGCTCAGCCCCGAAATAATCACACAGAAACCATATTATTTGCAATACTGTTCTGTTTGGGCTCAAGGTTTGAGGGGATAAAGTCCATCACGGCAGGGAAGTCATGGAAGCTGGAATGCGATGCAACTTCCCCCCTTATATCAGCAGTCGGAAAGCAAGTGCTCTGTTGACTTTCTTTTCTGCCCCTCCTCATTCAGTCTGGACCTCAGCCCATGGAATGCTGCTACCTACACACAGCAGGTCTTCTCCCTTCACTTAAGTCTCTCTAGAAACTCCATGAAAGACACACCTAGGGACATGTCCCCTAGGTGATTCGAAACCCAACCATGTTGATAATAAAGATTAGCCATCATAGCATTGTACCCCATGGTGACGTCTGAGCCCACGAGGAAACTGATTCTCAGAGGAGCTGATCTGATACAGACACCGGGGGCTTCAACTTTAGCTTCTCAGATGTAAAGGTGTTTCCAACATGCAAGGATCACTGAGCCTCATAAGTCTTTGGGTCATTGTCAGGGCAACAGAGTCAATCTAGATGAGTACCTGGTGAGCCACAGGGAAGGCAACTAGACTAAGATCTGAATATAAGCAGAAGTGGGGAGAAGCCTTGATTCAGTTTTCTCAGGTGAGTAGGGCTGGACTACAGATGAATGATGAGTAGAAGGCAGAAGATGAGGTCCTCAGGGAGACAAAGCAGGATCAGAGAGGAGAATGAAAGCCCCCTCGAAATACAGTGCCCTAATGGGACAGGTCACCTTGTAAGGCCTCAGCATCTCATCTTTAAGTAAGGCATGATTAAACGCATCTTAAATCACCTTTACAAAGTGAACAAAGGTATCTTGGTCCGAGCTGGTCACTTACTTGAAGGGAAAGGACAGGAGCTGATCGGAGAGGCATTGTCCCCAGAGCCTCCACAGCCCCCTGCCTGTAGATGCCTGCTGGGTAATGGAGACACTGTGTACAGGCACAGAAGCACCTTACACCCTTGTTCCTGTGCTTGACCCACAGATGCTAATAAGCCCACTTAATTCCAGAGGCCTACTGCAAGCAACAGGATCCCTTAGGAATGAGACTGGCATGGCTCCTCTTCCTTGCCTTCACCTCTCTCCCACCAGACTTAGGGGGAAATTCACTCATTTTGGGAAGAGAGTAAGATTAGAAGCAGGAAGAGAGCTGGTCAGCTACACCCATCCCCAGAAGACCCACTGATAGACAGGAGGAGGGAACAAAGCAGGCAGATAAATAAACCAGGAGATTGTGGGCAGCAGACCCCTCTGAACAATAACATCTCTTCCTTCCTGTGCCTAGAACAATGAGTCACGCCATGGCAAGGAGAAGGCAGAGTCAGAGAAGGTTCATGCAAAGTGTCTCAGTCAGGAGAGAGATTGGCTCACTCAGTGCCAAGGACCGAGCCCTCCTTCCTGCAATGCCCGACTCTGTCGCTGCCTGTCTCCTGCTTGGCCAGGCTTACCACAGCCCCAGGCTGGCCCTGTTCCACTGCCATTGTCACGTCCACCGGCTCCTTCAGCATCTGCTCCCTTGGTGTCAAAGTCTGAGAAGACTGCTTGATGTTCTCTGTGTCTTTCAGACTCCTCTATGGAGACAGCAGAGGCCTCTTCCCACTGCCCATCATCGTCAGATCCACGCAGGAGCAAGCACACACTTTCTCAGAGAGACACGCGTTCAGGGGGCTTGACCAACCTGACCTTGACATTGTCCATGCTCTCCTCTATCATGGTGCTCCTGCTCCTAACCCTACATCCAGCCTGGCAAGAGATCTGGGTGCCCATTCTCAGATGACTACAGTTCATCCCCACCACCTGACAGAAGGCAGCTGCAGACACACAAGACCGACTGCTGGGTGTGCAGCCAGTCTTCCCAGCAGCCCATCTGTGATCCTTCCAAAGGTTTTAAACAATTAACCTGGCATTACCTGGGTAACATTTGCTGTACCCTCCTGTAGCCCTCCGCTCCTCCTATACTCTGGTCCCTTTCTCTGTTCCTGGCTAAACCTTTCTCAGAGTTGATCAATATTTTGATTTTTGATTTTCGAATCACCTATACTGAGACTGCCTTTTTCTATAAATGCATAGTAGGAAATGGTTGAAGTATGTTAGAGCAGTTCTGAAATTGCTTGAAGTTAGT
Source organism: Ondatra zibethicus (assembly GCA_004026605.1). Classification (NCBI taxonomy): domain Eukaryota; kingdom Metazoa; phylum Chordata; class Mammalia; order Rodentia; family Cricetidae; genus Ondatra; species Ondatra zibethicus. The sequence continues at coordinate 87,729 of PVIU01007573.1, read as the reverse complement.
TCTAATCATGAACAAAAAAATTATTGGACTCATTTTAAAACTCAAGTCAGGCTGGGTGGTGGTGGCGCACACCTTTAATCCCAGCACCCAGGAGGCAGAAGCAGGCAGATCTCTGTGAGTTCGAGGACAACCTGATCTACAAGAGCTAGTTCCAGGACAGGCTCCAAAGCTACAGAGAAACCCTGTCTTGAAAAAGAAAGAAAGAAAAAAAACTCAAGTCAGAATCTCAAATAGCATTTTTCACTTTTTATTTAAAAATATTCATGCACTATATTTTAATTATATTCTTTTTCCCTTCCCCAACGCTTCCCTTTCTATCTATCTACCTCCTTTCCCTCTCTTCCTCTCTCTCTCCAAAATAAAACAAAAAATAAACACCAAAACAAAAGCTCCCCCCTCTCTCTCATACACACACACAATAAACAAACAAAAAAAACCCATGGAGTCTGTTTTGTCTTGACCATCTATTCCTGGACATGGAGCCGCCCTGAGTATGGTAGATCCAGCTAGTGACATTTCTTTGAAGAGAACTCATTTTCCCTTTCCCAGCAGCTAGCAGTTGCAAATCCTTCTAGGGTGAGAGGTGGGGCTTTTTGTCTAATTCCCCTTCTCAGTGCTGGGGGATTTTGTCTGGTCAAACAGTAATTTTTAAAATTAGCCATCTAACAACAAGACAATGAAAAGATGTACCAATTTGATGCATGCTGAGGAATGATGGTAGTAAGACGTTTTCTTACCTGTAAGTAAGCCATTGTGTGAGCAGAAACCTCTACAGGCTGTAAAAATAAATCATAACATACAATGGTCTTGACACTGAGCTGAGGCAGTTCGGGCAGTGTCCCTTCCCCCTGCTGGTGTGACAGACTAAGTCTGCAAAAAAGTCTTTATGAGTAGGTAGCGCTGCCAGAGATGCCTTGATTCATTACCCATTTGGTCGTCACTTAGCCTTTGGCCATTTTGTGTTCAGAAGCCATTTACTGCTGACAAAGTTTTCATGACCATTACATTCACTCACACTATCCCATGTGGGGTCAAATCCACAGTTGAAGAGAAAGTGAGTAAAGGAGGAGAGAGCGAGCTCGTTGGCTCAGAAAACTTACCACTCTTGCGGAAGACCTGGGTTCAGTTTCCACGGCCCACACAGTGGCTCGCAACTACTTAGAATTCTAGTTCCAGGATATCTGACTCCCTCTTCTAGGCTCTCTTGGTTCCTGCATGCATGTGGTGAATGGAGGCATTGTTTGCCAAGCCTTCTACCTGGCCCATCCTCTAAGATGGCATATAATTAGGACTCCAACACCCACTGCGACATATCTTGCACCTAGATCAGTCCCTGTCAGGCAGCAGGTGCTCAGTGAATGCTGTCAATAAAGTGGAGTCCTATCATTACAAAAGCACAGAGTAGTGGCCATCCTGCCCTCTTCTGGAATGTTGCTGTCAAATCATTCAGGAGACCTGCCCTCTGCCTCTGTTGTCCCAGCACAGCCCATAAGCCACTCAAGGACATAGCACTCCAAACCTTCCATGTATATGAGTGCCAGAGCGCAAGGCCCATCCTAATGTCCTACTTCTGTGCATCTGCTTGTTGCACACACAAGGCTGGTCTGCTTGGAGACTCTTGATCTAGGCATGGATCTAGGAGCCTCACCCTTGAGGAATTGGGATGGGTTAGAAGCACAGTGTGCTAAGCCCCAAGAAGAGCCATTAAGTCATTCTGAGATCATTGTAGATAATTCTGAGCACATCCACAGTAGTCCAGGGACCTACCAGCTGTCACCAGCTTCCTATTCCTCCCAGGTTTCCTTCTACCTACTCCTTCTGAGTACTTCCTGGTATCCTTGCCCTGAGATCTGCAATGTAGACAGCATGGATTATCTACAAACGAAGCCAAACTAGAGTCCTGGGAGTCAGTGCTTATGGGGTCATCTCAGATTCCTCTGTCCCCTGGCCTCTGAACACTCCGCTGTGAACTTCCTGAAAGGGCACATAGTCCTGTCAACTCTGTCTCCCTAAGAAATATCCTTGCTATGCTGTTGACAGTCATGACCCAAAGATCCAAAAGGCTTTTCCTTATCCTCTACATGAACCTGAGAAACAGTGACCCTTGGTCAACAAGGAATGCCCATAGACTGGGAGTCCCAGGCTCATTTGTTCATTGTCCACACTACACGGATAGTCTGGCAGTGGCTCAAGGTTGTCAAGGCTGATGAAAGAAGAGAGCTCATGGCTTGAGTTCCTGGCAGATAGGCAAGCACTGTTCCCAGTTTCTCATAGGCCATTCTCTTCTCGATGCTCCTCAAAAATCTGCCAACTCCGAGCTCCAACAACACCACTGCCATGACCCTGTCTTTCCTCTCTTTATCCTTTCACACACGTGACCATGACCTCAACCTACCAGGCTGCTTTCTCTTAGATTATAGACACTTGTTCCAGGAATCACCTTGCCCACCTCCGGGCACTGTCCAGCACTCCTCCATTTCTCTGTAGTTCTTCAGCGAGGGGATTCATCCAAGAAGTCAGTGAAAAAAGAAACACACACCCTGAATCCAAGAAACCAGATTTCCCATTCAGATGCAGCATCCCAGCTATGGAGAAGTAGTCAGTGGAGCTTGTTTTCCGCCAGCAGGTAGCTGCCCTAGGACTGAGTCTCATGCCGCCCATCATCCCTGTATATCTATACCCAGCATGTTGAATGTCACACTGGCCTAATTGGCATGGACTCCTCGGTGTCCTGTCATTGGATCATAGATCCTAGAGAGGTTAAAAGCATATTTCTTTCTGCATTGCCAGGCTATAAATTCAGGAGATGAAGCCGTTTCTTTCTTGGACTCCAGGTTCAGGCTTTTGAAACACCATTAGGTAGGAGCCAGGGAAACCACTGTCATTGAAAAAGCCAGGCAGTGTGGAAGTACTGTTGCTGGGAACAAGAGCCAAGAGCACTGGACAATTAGCCCTTTCCTCACAGGCTTCAGCCGACAGTGTGGACCTCTGGGAATTCACATCCCCAGGGGAGGCCCTTTCTGAAGGAAACAATTTAAATCCACCACTCCATATGCTCTGGCTCTGAGGGGCGGATGAATACTGGCAGATAAGAGGTAGGTTTGCTCACACTTCTGCATGCTCCAGGTTGGTGTGACTGAAATCACCCACACCCAGCCATTTTCTGCCTCTGCTTATCACACCATCCACTCACAAATATGCCCTAGCCACAGAGCGTTACACCCTAGCCCAAGGCTCAGGGTCAGAGCGGTCACTCCCCATGGTGGATGAGCCCAGTAACCTGACAGAGAGCAAGGACATAAGGAGGAGTGCAGAAGTGAGTCAGTAAAGTGACCCACTATTTGGTCTCCTGGAGGGATGACTGACGTGTACCTAGAGCCTCATACTCAATGCTCACTGTCCTATTGGGAAGTTATTAAAAACAAACAAACACAAAAACCTCTGGCTTAGTTTGGGGTTTTGTCACTCTTAACAATTTATTGGTAAAAACCAGAGAAGGAAAGTGACCTGATCAAGGTCCTCAGCAGAGAAGTGATGGACCCCCCCCCGAGGGGCAAAAGCCCAGCTCTCCCTGGTTTTAAGAGCATGTGACTTCCTGTCCCAGTAACTTTCTGCGAATCAGTGTGGTTCTCAGGCCAGAGACCCACAGCTGCCTCTATGCCAGAACTCCCTGGGGATTGTAAATAACCCATAATTGTTTTGACACAGTAAGCCACATTGGTGGAGTCATCTGGGTTTTTTTTATACATTTCAAAGATCTGGATATTTTTTCTAAACTAAACTTTAAAACCATAGTCTGTGTTAATACAACTGCAAAACAAACCTGCATCAATCAAAGATTAAAATATTTCAAGGTTACTAAAGTTCTTGATCTCCCAATGTCTTGTGTGCATGTGGCACACACACACACATCATTCCCCACTACTGGAGAAGTCCCTGATACACAGTAAAGATCTAAGCAGGACTGTGCTGACTGAAATACCTGTCTCAGGTTTCAACAGGAAAACCATTTCCAGAAGCTGTGTATCTCATCAAGGTGTTAATTTGCACATATCCCAGTCCTCCAGGTTTCCTTGGTGTATGATGGAAAATGTCTTTAAAACTTAGGAAGAGATAGGTGGTTTTCCCTAGGACTACCCAATTTTACATTCTCAAGGCAGTGTAAGAGATAGATGTTCCTTTGCTCCACGTTGTCACCAGTAGGCAGAATGATCAGGTATTCACTATGGTCAGCCTGTGCTGGCATCCCATTGGGAATTCCAAAGTATAATCAAGAATGGAAAGGAGTCAACTATGGAGGCAACAGCATCATTCCAAATCTCCAAATCACTGCGCCAAGTAAAATAAGTCAGACAGGAGAATGTGGATGTCACTGCGCTGCTCTAGAGTGGAAATTAGTCTCTGGGGCAATGAGTTGGTTACTGGTACTCACAGCCCCAGACAAGAGGGCTGTTCTGCCAAGGGACCCAGTGACTTTCAGAAGTGGAAACACTCAGTATGACTGTGGTGGTTGGATCCCTCATGTCTCTAAAACTATCAGGCTCCTTGAACTGTGTGCCCTTAACATGCACTGTAAGTATACCACATGGCTTGTAAGTCATTCTTGAATAAAGGTGATAGAAAAGATATAAAACTTTGCTCCAGACACAAAAAGAGCAATCCCATGCCATCTTTCTATCCTGAAGGGACTTAATATGAGTCCTAATGACAGTTGCATTTATCAAATAAAAATGTGTGGAAGGTCCTTGGTTTAGTGTGGACTCCAGACCAGAGTACAAATAGACAATATCAGCCTACATTAAATCCCAGAAGGTGAGCTTCAGTTAACTGGTTTCAATTCCCTAACAACCAGCCAATCTAAGCTCAGCCAATTGAGTTTTCCTGCCACACATGAGTTCCTGTAAAGGCTATCTGGCATCCTCTGACTTTGCCTTGGTTCTGGGAGCTCCCAGTTCAGAAAATATTTTATTTTGTTTTGTCTTGTTCTGTTTTATTTGTTATTCTTCGAGTAAGCAGCTAAAATCTTAAAGCCTGTGGTTTTCCTTTTCCGTTTCCCTAAAAGTTAAATAGTATCTACTGTGTATCAGGTACTACCCTAGGGCTCCATGGGTGGTGTGGCTGTGTGCCAATAAAACTTTTTTTGTGACATTAGACAGATGGTCAGATCCGGCGAAGCAGCTGTCATTAGCCAATTCCCCAGATGGAGGAAGGCTAGCAAGCTTGAGTGCTGGGAGCCCAAGATTTGTGCCAACAAAGGGTCCTTGTGAAGATTCAATGAGGCAAAAATGAGTGAGGGCCCAAGGTCACTCAATAACTCACTGTGGTCAACAGTGACTTACTCACAGGAGAAAGCTCTTTACCTAAAGAGGACCTGAATCTACCCGCTGGGAAGGAAAGGTCTGATGTCTGTCAGATCCAGCTGTCACTAAGCACAGGTCCTGCAGACAAGACCTGCAGCCAACTGCCCTGGACCTACATTTCTCAACAGGATGAGGAAAGGAAGTGGGATAAAGAAAGAGTTAGACGAGTGAGTAAGGGCTGGTGCATGGTCTGGGAGAACACAGTCAAGGGTGAGTAAGCAGCCAGCTCTCAGAGAAACTGCGCTTGGGTCCCTCAGGCCTGTCCTCCAAACGCTCCTTCCTGGCCTGGTCCTCAGAAGCAGCCGGCAGCAAGGCCTCCCACCCAGACCCTGCCTGGTTCTAACAGCCAGCTTCCTTGTTTTCAAACATACCCCAGGCCCACAGCACTGTCAGTTGCTCCCCAAGGGTCAGTGGTCTGGGATAGTGGAGAGCGGAGTACATACATGGAATTGGGAGTCAAGTTTCTCAATCTTAGATGCATTGAGTCTCCCCTTACTGTCTCCCCTTGGACCTTGAAACACAGGTTGGTGGGGGGATGCTTCCCTGGATCTCTTCTGCTCACCCAGGAGTATAAGGTTTTTTCCAGCTTCCCAGGTGAATACTGGAGACAGAAAAAATTGGAGGCAGCCAACATGTGAGTACACAGGAGTCATCCAGGAAGAAAATGAGCAGGAAGAACACCATATTAGAAAGAAAAAAAAACTGAAGAAATCTGGGACTGCAGAAAAAATGACTCAGAAAAAGGAGAAAAAAAAGAGAAAAGAAGGGAGCCAGGAAAAGGTGAGGGGTTAAAGGGCCCCGAAGAGATGGGGACTGGTAGGAAAGGACATAAGGAAGCTGAGGCAGAAGTAAGGTGATCCCATGGGGACTTAAAAGTGAGATCTTAGAGGGTGACCTTCAAATCAAAAACGCTGCCCCCCCAACAGAAGGTGATCAATAGTCCTAGCTCACCTCCTGGATGCCTCCCAGTGAGGACCCCACAAGCTGCCTAGCAAGGGCTGGGAGTTCAGGGGACTCAGGTTGAACCTGAGAGGTCCCAGTAAGTGGTTTAGATGTGGTGGAACAAGGAAAGCTTGAAGATTCGGAGGGAGTGTCCCTTTAGGGAATGACAGACTTTTTCTTGAATAGAAACAAAACAGACCCAGTAAGCCAAAGGAATCTCCAGGAGTACAAGAGCAAGCCTACTGGGTGGGGGTAGGCAGAGGCCAGCGAGGCCTGCTGGTGGGATCCTGAAGAATGAATCTGTTTTAGGAACTAAGACCAGAGTGAGCTGACTGTGAAGGGCTAGCTAGAACACCACGTGGGGTGTTTAACCCTAAGGGCAGAGAGCTAAAGTCTCATGCTGTGGGCACACAGGCCTTACCCAATGAGCACAAGTGTATGGTAGTGTGCGTGTCCGTGTGTGTGTACGTGTGTGTGTGTATGTGTGTGTGTGTGTGTATGTGTTGGGGGGAGTTTATTGATCAATGTCATGGCACCAGAGCCTAGTGTTACAGAGTATCAGATTCAGAAGAGAGAAACTGGACAAGACACTCAAACTTCAGCCTAACTGAGAATGAGGAACAGGGGTCCAGTGGCTCCGGAGATACCTAGCCTTGAGGATGGACATACAGTTCTGGACAAAGGAGGGGCCAGAAACCTGGCTGAGGAAGGAAATATATAAGTTGCAGGGACATGGTGCAGAGAGAGCAGGAAATACAGGATAGCTGGACTCTGATTTGCCTGGGGCCTACATAAAGGTCTGCAGGCCCAGGTGAAGCATGCAGGCTGTGCTTGAGTTGACCAGAATAGTCATCTATAGAACTTGGGGACAGAGAACAACCTTCCTGGTTGGACCAGGAAGGTAGGGAGGTAAGAAGAATTTGAGAGCACAAACGGTATAGAATCCACATACCATGGAACTGCCTGGTCAAATTTTTGGGTGTAATAGATGATGGTAAAATTGTATGGGGCACAGACTGGTGGCAGAGGCAGAATCACAAACAGCAGTAGAGCATACAGGAAAGCAATGACACTAAGCAGGAGGCTCGTCCATGCCTCTCTACAGGACAGAACCCCAAGAATCCTGAAGGCACCCATCAGACCACCCACCATGTACTCAGTGTTGGCCCTGGAGTAGACTGATGCCTGTAGGACTGTGGGGATGTTGAATGTGATATAGATGATAACACCTGAGCTCAGGGGCAGACACCCCTAAATAAATTTTTGAGGTCATTGGGGGCTATCTCCTGTCCGTATGCCCAAGGCTAGTATAGTTTGGAATGTCTCCCTGGGGAAGAGGACCTTGAAGGGCATACAGTTGCAATACTAGAGAGAAAGAGTCCTGCAGATGGCCAGGGTTCGTGCTCACTGTCCTGCAGTCTTCCAGTAAAGGATCTGTATCCTTAGAGGATGACTCAGCAGACACCTTCCTGACCTGCTTCGCCCCATTTCATATCTCCCAGACGCACTTTTTTAATCTATTTGGATAAGACATGGAGGTCAGGAGAAAGTTCACAAACCACAGCTGTCCTAAAAGGCTACACCTTTACTGGCCATTTAGAGTCACTCATGTGTGTCATCCTACCTGATTTGAAAGGAACACAGGGAAATCAGGAAGGCCCCCCAGAGATCCTTCCACAAGAAACTGCAGGAAACACACCTTTATCATTAGGACTGAAAAACACAATTCTGATCATCTTAAAATTTAACTATATGAATGAGAAAATTCCTCCATCAGTTTATCTGTAGTAAATCCATAGGGTGTTTTCTTGATTAATGATTGGTGTGGGAGGGCCCAGCCCAAGCCCACTGGGGACAGCAACACCCCTGGGCCAGTGGGCTTGGGTTGTATAAGAAAGCAGGCTGAGAAAGCCATGGGGAGCAAGCCAGTGCGCAGGGATCCTCCATGGTCTCTGCTTTAGTTTCTGCCTTGGTGTCCCCTCATAGTGGACTATGACCTGTAAGCCAAATAAACCCTGTCCTCCCCAAGTTGCTTTTGGTCATGGTGTTTTATCACAGTAATAGAAAGAAAACTAAGACAGACCCTTTCAAGGCAGTCAAATGAATGTTGAGCTTATCTATGGGGAGTTTCTACATGTGTTAAGGAAGAGCTCATTCCTTTAAAAAGTACATCATGTACACGTAGGGACATGTCATAGCAGAACCCACTATTTTATACAGCTTTATTATTTTATACACCAATTTAAAAATAATGCATTGTACAATAATGTACAGAAACACACAAACATATACACATGCATGCACCTTCACACACACACACACACACACACACACACACACACACACACACACACACATAATAGAGAGCAAGAGAGAGATGGAGCAAAAGAGAGACTCTCTATTGTTTTTTATTATTTTTATTAAGCTATACATTTTTCTCCACTCTCTTCCTTCTTCCCCCTCCCTTTCTATCCTCTCCCATGACCCCCATGCTCCCAGAGAGACAGAGACTTAAAACTACATATCCCATCTAACAGGCAGCAGTCAGAGTGAAATGTCAGCAAGATTCAGGACCTGGTTTTCAGCCACTGTGGCTGAACAGGTAAGTGATTCTTTGGAGATTCTCCAAGACGGATGCTACTATCTGCCTATCAAGCCCACACTGGTGGAGTTTATAAAGTTTATTGGCCCTAGAAGCAATCATTCCATATCTGGCCATCATTGGAAGAGGGAGGCTGAGGACTCCATCTGCAGTTCTGTGGGTGCCAGCAGAGTATTTTCTGCTTGACCTGGGAAAACACTCTCTGGGCATCTCTGAGAACTGTGGTGTGGAGTGGCTTTCAGAAGAGACAAGCAGGAGGCATAAGGTTCAGGCTGGTTTTCATGAATAAGGGTGGTCAGGGCTGGGAACTGAGCACAGGGGCTGGCAGAACAGATAGTTTTGGCCCTGGGAACAGCAACTTGGAGTTTAGAGGCAATGAAGAGTGGCAGACGCTGAAGGCTGTGTGGCAGGAGGAATACACAGGCTGGACATAATTCACCAGTGTGACTACCAGAAATGCTGCAGCCAGAGTCACACTAAGAGCCTAGCACCCACTCAGGGCCTCTCAGCTGTCTCCAATTCCACAGGGAAAACACTCTGGAATTTCATGGGGCTCCAGGAAGAAACAAGCACAAGCAGTTACAGTCCTAAGAAACAGACCTCAGGTGATAGAGATAAGTGTGGATACGTGTAGAAGGAAAAATGGGCCCCAAGTTCCTCGTTCTTGTCCAGGTAATAACACCCTAGACAGATGGGGCAAGTGTTAGTATTAGCCCCCATAAGAAATAGCTAAAGAAGCGGGTATTTGTTGTTATTGTTGTTGAAACTTACAAAAGACTTAAACAGTCCCCTCTGGATTATCTGGCGTTTTTCTTTTTTTCTTCCTGTGATGGGACACCAAACAGTAGCATCAACAGAGCAAAACCGCTGAGAGCTACCTTCAAAGTCAGTCCTGTCCCCATGTCATCAAGCACCCAGACTTCACACTCACAGACTAGTTTATCTAAGTACCAATGCAAAGGCTTTGAAAAAGTTTGAAGACAAAAGACTCCCCTCTCTCCCTCTCCCTCCAACACACACACACAAAATGAGCACTCTATATACAGAATCAATGTAAAATATTCCCTTGTCTTCAATATTTTGGCAGGCATTTGGCAAGCTGCTGTCTTTGATACATGTGTATATGGATACTCCGTGAAAAAGATAATAGAAGTGTCTTGTCAAATAAGTGAGTGTTATTTCCTTGTCATTAAAGTACACATTAGTTGATTGAAGGCACCACAGCTTGTAAATCAAAAACTGTTTTACTTTGAAGTGACATTTTCTATACTCAAACTCACCAATGTTCTCTGTCTGTGTTAGTCATATGAATTAGCATCCTGTAGGTTCTTATGCTACAAGAAATAGAATCTGGCTAACATTTGGCTTCAGTGTCCCGCTACTGATTGTACCAGCAAAGTCAGTACTGTGTACCTGATACAGTCTGCACTGCTTGCCTTATGTATCCAGAGTTCTGTAGGAATGTTTGGCTTCCTCCCTGCCCCCAATCTTAATCTAGACAAGTGGCGCACAGATTCCTAGAGAAGCCAGCATCCAGTCCTTCTTTGGAGCATTCTTGAATTTATAAGAGAACAGCCCGGTTAAATTTTTCCAATACTTCTTATTTATTTTATAACTGAAAGATTCAGTCTCATGAACAGTGCATGAGTCTCTCACAGCTACTAGTGTCATCACAAAGATTTAATGGCATTTGTGAGCTCACATTATCAGTTAAGCTGCCATTGATTGTCCTTCTGATGTCACAGCTCTGTTTTCCCTTACGTGGATTATGCACTATTTCCTGCTTCTTATCTCCCCCCCCAGCCCCAGAGCAGTGCAGCTCAGTCAACCTGGACATAGGTTCATCCTACCTTGAAGGTGACTTCCAAGATCACTTTGACAGAGGTCAAAGAATCTGCGTACAGTCGCTGAGAATCTACAAGTAAATCATGACATAGTCTTCCATTTGAGTTCTTAGGGAGCTTGCTAGGCCCCTGGTGTGTTTTCCAGAGAGACGGGGGAGATCCCTTGGTTCCTGAACTCACCCCACAAGCACTTTTTGGCTCCTTTTATCCCCTGACTTCAAGGACAGCATTAATCCAGTACTTAAAGAATACACCCAGGAAAGGATAGAATTGTCGCTGCTACCTGCAAAAGTCAGTTCTTTTTCCTTCATTGTCTGGGAAGATCAGAAGCCCTTAAAGTGTAGAAAACTGCCCCATGTACCCTCTTCCTTTCGGGGGAGGTTGTGGTTAAAAGAAAGAACTTATTCCTTTAGGGGGGTAAACAGGTAACAGAAATGGGCCCTGCAGCTGAGGGGTGTGGGCTACCAACACCAGAGCTTGGCTCTGACACTCACACAGTGCACTGAATATTTGCCAAATGCTTGGGTGATTGTGCCACCCTAGGAGCTGACACAAAGCAAAAAGAAGGAGTCTTATGTAATGAAACCTCAGCATAACATGGAAGACAAGAATGCAGGCATGCTTCTACATGACACTCCTCTACCCCTGAGAAGGACCCCCGCCATCGCCATCTTTGAATGCTGAATGACTTTTTAGGGCTAAAGGTTTTGTGTAGCCTTTGCAGTTATGAGCAATTACGTCTCGAGGGCTAGCCTAATGAGGTGACTATGGTTAACTGTGGGTGAAGTCTTATATACTGTCAAGACAGGTTAGAGCTGGGGAGGGGCTAACTTTTAATAACTGCTTCTCTCTGTTTCCTGAATGTCTGGATTTCATATGGAAAAGCAGAGGCATGAGTTGTATAGTTCTTTCAGAGTTTCCTTTTGGGGGGATTAGACATCTGTAGGGCTTTGACTTGCTTCCACATACTGGCTGTGTGAGCCTGCAGAAGACAGAATCCAACCACCTTCTAGGACCCTGAGTGAGTCAGAGCTCCAGCAGAGTAGTGCAGTTGACTAAGCCTTTCCCTTCTCAGTGCATGAACAGCATCTTGAAGGGCTCAGAGCTGGCTGTCCTTACAATTCCAGGAACTGTGAAGTTGGAGAAGGTCATGGGTGGAGTGAGGTCACTGGCCTGGCTCCAGAAATGTGGCTACAGATAAGGCCCCTCAGGGCAGTCGCTAAGCTCCCCAGCTTCCAATGCCCAAATAGTTTGCCCTGGGAGCTGCAGGTCTTAGAGAAAGCAGCACCAACAATAGTGGATGATTCCCACCTCGTAACCGGAGAGCCTGCACACATCTCTTGCCAGCAGAGCATTGCCCTTCAAAGAGAGAAGGAGGACCACGTGGTGTTTTCCCATCTCTGTACCTTTGTGGGTACGAGAGGGGCATCTGTGCCTCTTTCCTGCATTGTGATTTTAGCAAACATTTATTTATTTATATTTTAATGTTTGTTTATTAAGACTGAGTCCAGGACATCAGCCAGGATTTACAGAGAACTGTTCTGATTATGAGTTTATATTAGATGCTAGCATCACTGATAAAGTTACACGTTCACTTTCAATGTCCACAGGCATGTCAGGCATGGACAGAGAGTTTTAACATCTTTGTTCAAAGGCAAAGCATGCCAAGATCCAGTTATTGCTGCTGTGTTTATCCCAGGAGCACCGGGTATGATGTGGGCATTGAAAGCAGTTGGCCTCTCCAGACACATGTTCTTTCTCCAGGGTTAACCTGAATCCTGTCAAGGGATCTGCAGCTATGCGGGTTCCTAACATCTTACCGCCTTAGCTAGAGGACAAGCCACATCTACTAGGGCTAACGTTTACACAGAATCCAGCAACAATGAACAATCTGAAAAGGAAATTAAGCAAACAATTCCATTTACAATAGCATCAAAAAGATAAAACACGTAGGAACAAACTTAGCCAATGAAGCAAAAAACTTTTTCTCTGAAAATACGTGTATCACTGATAGACAAGATAAAGGAAGGAGTAAGCAAATGGAAATTCATCCCAAGACCACATATCTAAGACAAGGTGTAACATTGTTATACCGCCAAAGGTAATGTGTAGATTCAGTGCAATCAATCCCTGCAGAAATTCCAACTGGAAGGGTATTGATTTTGTTTCAAAATTGAAAACTCCATCCTAGAATTCAGTCTATTTTCTTTATTTTGTGTTCATCCTTTTATTTGTATGTTTTCTTTAATGTTTTTAGTTTATTCTTTGACAACTTCATATGTGTATGCATTAAAATATATTTTTGTCATATTCACCATCACTGCCCTCTTCTATCTCCCTCTCATTCCTACCTTCATGTCTTTTTTCCTCATTGAGTTTAATAAGGGTTGCTTGCATCAGCCTGAGTGAGGAGCTATTTACTAAAGCATAGGCAACTTACCAGTGGCTACACCACTGAAGAAAAACAACTCCCCCACCCCTAGCAGCAATTAACTGCCAATAGCCTAGGGCCCCTCCTGCATCCCTGATGGAATGTGGATTGGCTTGATTTTAGGCAGCTGTTGCGCAGGTGACCACAGCTGCTGTGGAGTTCCTGAGTACAATGGCCCTGCCATGCCCAGAGGACAGCAATTCACAGCTCTCCTTCCTCTCCTCCAGCTCTTACATACTTTTATCCCCTCTTCCACAGTGCTCCTTAGCCTTGGAGAGAACATTATAGATGTTGCATTATGGCTAAGCGCTTCACAAACACTTATTTGACCAGTTATGAGTCTCTCCATTAACGACTGCCCACCGCAAAATGAAGTTTCTCTGCCTGAAAGCAGCACTAATCTATGGGTCTAAATATTTAGAAGGCAGCTGGACAGCATATGCATTTAGTGAAACAGGAATAGAAGGTGTTCCATCCCTCTTAGAGTCTATAACCTCTCCAACCATGAGCTTTCAACCAGGTGTGCAAGACCAGATCTGAACTCCTTCCTGTGAAGTTATCCTCAAATTCACTTAGAAAGAAAAACAATTAGCCCTACAACAGCTATGCCGCTATTGTACCCGTGAGCACATCTTGCCTGGCAAGTCGATACTTTAGTGTGCAGGACCCACCACTGGGTAATACCATTGATGACTTTCCCCCCAGTAGCTTGTATAGCACCTTCCGCCACTAAGAAACTAGCCAGCTTCTAGCGTGGTTCTAACTTTATTTCTATCTGTCTTATAACCAAATGTGTTGTGTTTTCAGCAATAAGTCTTATCATCTAGTTCTGGTGAGCAGGCAAAAAAAGTGGCAATGCCCAAGAAAAGTGGTATTGAATATCCAGCATGATCTTAAAAAATCAGCAGAGCTGGGTATCTCATACTACTGATTTAAAACACACCACAAAGTTATATTAAGTAAAAGAGTGTGATAAACAATGGAACAAAGTGGGGAAACCAGAAATAAACAGTTGGATATGTGACCAAGTAACTTTTGACGAAAGTGTCAAGATTATTCATTAGGGAAAGGACAGTTGTGGAAAACAAGAAAGCCTTGAGTGACTATGTAAGAAGCAGATAAAGTCCTGACATGGGCACAGCCATGTCCAAGGCCAACACATGTTGTTGAGCATGTAGGAAAACTGAAACCCTTGAGCACTGAATGGTACCATCACCAGGGAAACAAGAGTAACTCTTCAAAAGAGTACAATTAGAATGAAGGTGAAAGCAGAAAAATCCAAGGATCCTATTTCTAGACACCGAAGAAGTGAAAGCAGGGTTATGAAGAGATATTCATGCCTTCACATTCATTCAAAAATAGCATTTTTATTAATAGCAACTTGTGGACTAAATGTGCATTAATAAATTAATAAATCAACAGAATATGGTGTCTATGTGCAGTGGGATATTATTCAGTCTTAAGAGGAAAATAAATTCCGACATACAACACAAAAGGATGAACTTTAAAAATTCTGCTGAGTGAAATAAACCACTTATAAAAGGACACATACTGCCTGGTGTAGTGGTGCACATTTAGGATCTGAGCACTCAGGAACTGAGACAGGAAGATCACAAAGTTGATATCAACATGGACTAAGCAAGACCATGTTTCAAAAAAAAAAAAAAAAAAAAAAACAAGAAACATGGGGCAGAAGAGATAGCTCACTGGGTAAGAGCACTATCCGAGGAAACTTGAGTTTGAACCCATGTGAAAGCCCAAGTATGGCTCTAGGTGTGCACGTGGAGTTCCAGTCCTATGCAGGCTAGGAGTAAAAGGGCTTTCTGGCCACCAGCCTAGTCAGCTCCAGGTTCAGTGAGACTCTCAAAAGGAAAAGGTGCAGAGCATCAAAGCAGAACATCCAGTGTCCTCTCCTGGTTTCTGAGTGTGCACACATAGGTGCATGCATCAGTGCACATATGCACACACACACACACACACACACACACACACACACACACGACCTCCCTCCTGAAACACATGCCCAAAAATAAATAAGTGAAAACATCATAAAAGAATGCATACTGTGTAATTTCCCTTGGGAGAGAATCTTGAAGCAATCAAACTCATAGAGACAGAAAACAGAAAGGCAGTTGGCAAGACTTGAGATTGAGTTGGATGGGCCCAGAGGTCCAGTCTTAAGATCCAGAGTGTTCTGGAGATGGGCTGCACAGCACTGAATATGAATGCAGCATAGCCTGCCATGCATTTAAAATAATGAGCAAGCTTACACAGGTTTTGTCACAGATTATTTTAAAATATTACAAATAAATGCCATAAACAATCAATAGAACAGTCCACAGGGAAACGTCACATTTTAGGAAACTCAAGGTGTTAGAGAGTCAAACTAGGACTCTGGGCTACTCTCTCCGGGGCTGAGGAAAGCTCACCAATGCTCTGCCCGTCTGGCTTTTAGAAAACAAATTTTCTTCTCCAAGGGGCTGTACAACTGATACAGATGAGCCCACATGTGAACTCTTTGTCCCCTGGGGACAGCTTTCATGGGACAGCCAGGAGGAGGGGCCTTCTATCCACCCATCTCATACCCCTATCGTCTTCATTTAAATTTGATGCTGAGTTTAGAGTCTCACATTCACATTTCTTTCTGTAATAGCCAAGAAAGCCTCTCCCACAAGGTCTGATTGATTAAACTGATTGCACTTTTTCTCCTGGTGCTGGGGTTGACTTTAGGGTTTTGCACACACTGGTCAAGCATTCTAACATTGACCCACATCCCCAGCCTCCTTACAATTTTTTATGATATAATCAAATAAGAAAAGAAATTCAAGAAACCCGTAGGAATCCATCCAGACAGATTACTGCAAACTCAACATTGACAACATCCAGACAGGTTTGTAAGACTCCCATGGCATGTATTTGATGTCCTCTACCCCCTGGCTGAGGACTTGCAGCTGCTACAGACAAACCTCACTAGGTTCTATCTCATCTTCACCTTGTTGGTCACTCTTCTGAGGTGTCAATCTTTACAGGAACACCTAGCCAGGACTCTGAAGTCCATGCAGCCCCGGGTAAATAAGGACAGCTGGTTCATAGGCTACAGTGACATATGGTGCTTTAGACAGTTCTACAGATAGTCCACTGATATGTTTCTTGGCAAGTATATACTGGCTCTAACTGCTAAAATGCTGTTCTTCCTCCAAAAGCTAGCTGATTAAGGACTTCCAGATGCACAAAGTCAAGGGCACCTGCCCTTGTCCAGCACAATTATGTGGGAACCCACAAGGAGCAAAAGGGAAAGGAGACATAGGCCTCAAGTCCTTCAGGGATGCCAATACGTCCCCTGCCCACATGAATGTGATAAGAGCAACTTCTTAGAGAATGGAAATGTATAGGCTCTTGGCTTTTATATACCTGTTTCCTTTCTGTTGACCACAAGTGATAATCCAAAAATTAAGACGTGTTTGGCTAACTGTAAATATACTAATGCAGTGTCAGACAAGATATTTGAAATTGGGAGCAAGGTAAAAAATGAGGCTGTTGGGTGACTGGGGAGATAGTTCAGTCAATGCACTCATGCAGGCATGAGGACCTGAGTCCCTTCCTCAGTACCCATGTAAAAGTCTGGGAATGGTAGCATATACTTGTAATCCCAGAACTAGGGAAGTAAAGTGGTAGATTTCTGGGCTCACTGTTCAGCCAGCCTATAACAATTGGCAAGACCCAGATCCCAGAGGTAGATCCCGTCTCAGAAAAATAATATGTGGATGGCAATAAAATGTGGGGCTGGAGAGATGGCTCAGAAGTTAAGGGTACTGCTTGCTCTTCCAAAGGTCCTAAGTTCAATTCCCAGCAACCATATGGTGGCTCACAACCATCTGTAATGAGATCTGGTGCCCTCTTGAAGAAGAGACCTGGTCAGTCGTCCTCATCAACTTAGACTTGAAACCCAATATGGACAAGTTTAGCAGAACTGCCATATACAGGCTGCCCATGCATGCCTCAGTATTGCCAGGGCATAAATTTCATTCATTTTTCAATGAAAATATGGTACACATATAATGGAATAAAATACATCACTTTTTTACGATCTCACTCTTAGGTGGCCAACATTTGACACTAAAATGCTTGATTCGTCCTGGTTAAATTCTAGCCTGTTTTGTTTCTTGTTTACTTATTCTTCTGTTGTCAATTTCATGTTCCATATTGTCTCAGGGCACACATGATCCTTCCGGTTGGATTGTGGAATCCATGTCTAATTCGATGAGAGACTTGATTTCCACGGGACCAGGAGCTCCCAAGCACCACTACACCTGCTGCAGTGTCACTGTTCTCTGACGAGGTTTTAGGTTCTTATTTTTTTTAATCACTTTGGAGTTAATGTCTGTGGTAGTCTGAATGAGAATGGTTCCCATCGGCTCATATATTTGAATGCTCGGTTTACAGTTGGCAGAACTATCTGGGAAGGATTAAAAAGTGTGGCCTTGTCAGAGGATGTCACTTCAAAGCACACAGCATTCCAGTTGGCTTGCTCTCTGCCTCCCATGTGCAGACCAAGATGTACCCGCAGCTTCCGCTCCAGCACCATGCCTGTTTACCTGCGTGCCGGCATGCTCCCTGTCATGGTGTTTTCTCAAGGCAGTAAAAAAAACAACTAAGACAGTGTCTGTCCCTTAAGTGTTGCTTGACTTGATCATCATGGAGTGATTTCATGGGGACCCCATAGTCAGAGCATGGCATGCAGCCATGTGTAACCAAAGGACCTGAGAAATGTTATATACCTAGTAATCTGTTGCTATTCGCTCTGGTCCTCTGGTCAGATTTTCCAGAACTTGGGGCTGGCCTGGTTTTGCTTTCTCAATAGGGCAGCTGTGAAGGGGTGCTGGCCACACCCAGCCCAGGGCAGTCTGATCTTAGTGAAAAGACTTGGCAATGACTGGCAAGACCCAGATGACCACCTGGGACTCAGGCTTGATTCCCTCTCTGAGTCATTCCTAGCAGCCTTGTCACAGAGCTGTCCCACCCACCCCCAGAGCCACAACAGGGAGGCGCAGAACGTAGGCCTTGTTCTTGATGGAAGGCTTTGCTTTCATAAATAAGGCCCTAGTAACAAAGTAACTAGGAAATCCCCCACCCCCACCGCCCCTGCTTCCAGGACATAGGTCAGAAGATCTCCAGGGACAATTAGGCCTGGAAGTATTTAGTGAGCATTCATGTCCCAGCATCAAGTTTATAGAAACAGGGAACATGCCTCTCACCTTTTGGGGCTTGTGGTATTTAGGGAACAGACGTTTAAGTAGGTGACAAAAAGCAAAAGTTCTGGCGAGCCACAGATCCGTAACAGGTACAGAGATACCAGTTGAAAAGAGGATGGGAGTCTGAACTGAGGCCTAGAGGGGCAAGCTAGCAGATGACTAGGCTGTCTGAGGACAAGATTGTTCTGGCCTTCAGTCCCTAGGCCCGGGACCTGGACCTCCCACTTACCTGTGTCTCCTCCTGGAATCAAAGAAACTGAACAAAGGATAAAGATAAATCATTCCGTGGCTTTGGTCCCCTTGCACACCCAGGAAGACTCCAGTACTCCTGTGCTCAAAGTCAATGCACTCTGCCTAATAGCTCAAGAGAGAACAGAGCCAAGAGACAGGCCGTATTCATTCATTCATTCATTCATAGTACATTTGTCAAGCTCCTTCCTGATGTGAAATACTAGGAACTCCATAAGGAACAAACTGGACCATGTGTGCCATTACCTTCTGCTGGGGTGACCGCCAACAACCAACTAGACACTGTGTTGGCAGTATATATCAAGCAGATATATACAATAAACAAAACCACAAATTATGGGGCCTTAAAAGGGATAGAGGAGATATTTTGGTAGGGTGGCCAAGAAATGTCTAAGAAGTTGACATTTGAGTTGTGGCAGGATCCTGATGTTCAAGAAGGACTATTGCCCCTGGCACAGGTAATAAACATTACCCAAAGCACCAAGCTCCAAATTCATTAGATAGCAATGTCATGAGGGTCTGAAGTCAACAGACTCCTACTCACATATCCACATTTCTCCTACCTTCTAGGCATAGGCCTCCAGATTCTTCAGTGATGACATAAGTAAAGAGTGATGCCCCTGGGTAGGTTCTGAACTAACAGGAGCACCATTTTGGCATGGCCAAGACAGCCATATAGCCCCAGATGAAGGTACATAACAGGAAGCTTTCTTGGGATGTTACAACCAGATGAGGGATGCTGTAGCCAAGATCCAGCAATTTCTATTTTGTTTTAATTACACTACATCCCATTCTATAGCTTTTATATTAGAGAGATCTAAAGTCCGTATCAGCTGAACATTCTGTATGGTGGCATTTTGAGCAATTTATGGTTGTATGCTGAGCCAACCAACAGTGACATTGTGGAGGTAATGGCAGTCCCTGTGCCTCAACACTGATTGCCAACCACAGGCAAGCCACCTTTAAACAACCCCACCCTTCCTCAGAGCCAGATGTCAGATACCTAGAGCTTGCCCTTGTGTCTTCCAACATTTACTGAATCTTTGATTTAAGCATGTGTCATTTGAAAGGGAAACCACTGTCCTACATGCTTGTATTACATGCCAACACTCCCGAAGCAGGCAAAGGAGTCATCCCTGCGGTGAATAACCAGAAAAAAATCTCAGATGATTTGAACTCTTGAAACAAGGCCAATTGCTGTGATACTGTAAGAGAGTAAGTCAACTTAAATCCAGTGTGTGTGACAGTCTGTCATCTCATGGTAGGTATGTGCGGTGGCTTGTTTTCCTTTGAAGGGCATAGAAGTTCAAAGGGACCTTCTGAAGGGAATGCCAGTAACTGTCTTCTGGGAATCCTTAAATAGTCCCTTTAGTCCCTTTAAGTATACTCTTTTAAATCTTCAGAAAACTTCCGTTAACCTTGGGAATCTACTAGATGGTAAAAGAACAAAGATAACCTTTTTTAAAAAAACTTTCAGAATGAAGTTTTGATATTGTACAACCTTGTAAATTGTATAGAAAGCACACAACTTTTGGAGTCCAGGAATTATTATACCCAAAATGATTCAGAAAATAAAAATATAGGGATTCTGGGGCTACTAGAAACTAGTGATT
The DNA here is from genome assembly GCA_004026605.1 of Ondatra zibethicus. Classification (NCBI taxonomy): domain Eukaryota; kingdom Metazoa; phylum Chordata; class Mammalia; order Rodentia; family Cricetidae; genus Ondatra; species Ondatra zibethicus. Next base: position 67,436 of record PVIU01007573.1, on the reverse strand, counting down.
CTGGAAGAAATTTCTATATCCAGAAAAATCACAGAAGAGGGAGATAAAAGAGAAGGAAAGCAGAAATAGATGACAGACAGACAGATGATTGATAAATATTTGCTAGGTGGAAAGTTATATATCGATAGATGGGATACACATAGGTGTATACACAAATACACAGAGATAAATTGGTGTGTCTATGTATCTGTGTGTGCATGCATATGTGCACATGCATCTGTGTATCTCTGTGGTGTATCCTAGCTCTCACATCAGTCCTGCTCCTGTCTGAGCCATGCTTACTGCCTTTCATCCCAAACGACAGGCACACTGCAGAGATGGCTGAGAAATGAAGAGGGTTGCAGGTTCATCTTGATCTTTGAGAATCTCACCTCTCTTCTTCTGCACACGATGTCCATCCTACTGCCAATGCCATCCTGTGCAGGACCTGGATGTCCTAGTATACGGCTTAACTCACCTTATGTGAACTTGGGGCTCAGACTAGAACAAGTAGCCTGTTCCTCATGAAAGTGTGATGCTGACTCAAGAAGAAGTTTGTAACAGTTGTTTCTGGGATTTCAGGTACATGGATGTCAAACCTGTTATCCCTAGGAACAGGCCATCCTTGCATGGCCATGGGTCGGAAGAGAGTGAAGCTCTGTTTTCTGGATTAGAGACTCCTGCTCTGGCCGACCAAGGGTGCTAACACCTACTTTCAGATCAGTGTTGTCTCCCCTCATCTCAAACACAGGATGTGGGTGGAAGTACCACTATCTAGGTATCATGTCACTGCTCTCGTCATAACACTGTTAATCAAAGTTAGCTCCAGAGTACAAAAGTCCTTTGAAACACTCTAGTAAGTATAAGTTTGCTTGGCCTAGAAAGTTTTGAGAGATGCATTTTCCCTTGGCTTGGTATTCTAGCCAAACCCTAGCATCACTAAGACAAGAGGATTCTCTTACACAAAATCCCTTTACCTTGGGTTCACTGCTATGAATCCCCTTTCCCAAATGCCTTCTTAGCAGGAGTAAGAATCAGGTAAAGTGGAGGTGAGGCCCATCACTCTCTCCAGACAAATGCAGGCAGCTCTCTGTGGCCTGGTGGGAATATCCTCTTAGTTTCATAGATATAGTTCTGACCTTGGAACAAAAAATGTTGTTCCAGCACCCACATCCACACACACACACACTCTCTGCCATGCATGGGGTGGCTGAGGTCATTAAGTTCCTCTCCTTCCAGGTGACAGATACAAATGGGTCAGGATTTAAGTCAGTGCCATTGGTGAATGAAAACAGACGGCTGTGACAGACCATAGTTAGTGGCCTGGGACAAGGCTGGGAAAAGCCGGTTTTGATAGAGACAAGTAACAGTAAGAGGCCAGGCAAGGTGCATTCAGGAGGAAAGGGAAGCCTAGGAGGGAAGAACAGTCTAGGCAAAGGCTTGGCTTATATAAAGGCATAGAAGCCAAGCCCAGTCTTGTGAGTGATCCCAGGAGTGACTAGAAGCTAGCATCAGGGAGGCCAGGAAAGGAAGGTTCTGTGGGTGTGGTGCTGTGGATACACTGCAGCCTGCTGTGGTTTGCACCAGTGCCCCCTAAGAGCCCATGGGCAAAGGCTTGGTCTCAAGCACATGACAAAGTACTGGAGCCTTTAACAGGGGAAATCTAGTGAGAGGAGGTTAGGCCTTTGTGGGAGACTTGAAAGGGACTGTGGGACTTAGGTTTCTTTTACTTCTCAGCTGCTAGGAAATAAGAAGTTTGCTCGGCTACCTGCTCCCCCACTATGTACCACCTCCCTGAGGTCCCAGAAATGACAGGTCAAAACAACCTTACTCTTTTCTAATTTATATTGTTTATCTTTTTGAGAATTTCACACAAAAGTACTGTGTTTATAGCATTTCCCTCTTCCTCCGTTCCCTCTCAAGCTCATCCTCCTTGAATTCATAATAACTATAATTATTTTCATCATGTGCACGCACGTGCAACCCCCGACCTATTGAGTCCAATTGGAGTTGTCCTTATCTGCTTGTGTTTATGGCTTAGGATTAGGGTCTTATCCCTGGGGGGGGGGGAAACTAGTTCTCTCTTCCTCAAAAACTATTGACTGCCCACAGTTCTTCATCTGTGCGTGGGGCTAGAGAAATTTTCCCTCACTCATGTGGGTGTATCAGTTGGCTTGGTCCTTGGAGGCCTTGTGCAGGTAGTCATGCTGCTGAGAGATCACAGCTGTGACATCTCTGTTCTGTCCAGAAGACCCTATCTCATAGCAGGTGTCCAGGTCCTCAGGCTTTGGTAATCTGCTTTAGTCCCTGTCCGTCATGCTCTCTGGGCCTTAGGTATCAGGATTGTGTTATAGATGTGACCATTAGTTATTTACTGTCCGCATTTTGACCTGTTGTGGATTTCTGCCTCAGAGATTGACTCATGTTTGGCACTGTGGACCTAACACGAGTCCGTTTTTATAACAGAGACCTGAATAACATAGGCGTTTCCACAGAAAAATAAAATAACCTGACCAATTATTTACACCAGAAGTACCTCCTGAGTGGGAGGTGAAAAAGGGGAGAGAGTAGAAGATATTAGAGGCAAAGAGGGCGCTTAGGCGGCTCCATCACTAAGACAAGTGAGAGGTGACAGCCATGCAACAAGAATCAGGTCAGGATGGAGTCTGCAAACTCATGTGGACAGCAAGCACTAGCAGAAAGCATATGCTGTCCAGGGCAGGAGGCCACAGAGAGACAGGCACCCCCCAGAAATGTCAGATCAGGAAGGGGCCGAGAGGGGATTCCAAAGCCTGGCTAGGTATGACTAAGGTGATGACAGCCAGCACAACATACAAGAGGAAAACAAAATTAGATACAAGCACAAACATTTTGCTTAGTAAAAATTTTTTAAAAAGAGATTGCAACTTTCTTATGAAAGTTTTCCATGGAGATGTATTTCATAGAAATGAAGGGATTTTATTCAAATGAAAACTATGCTTATGATAAACAGATCCTTAGTGGATAGTGAATGGCCACAGTCCTATCTATTTAATTGTAGTTTATAATGACATAGAGAGGTGGTTTAATCTCCTTGGAACAGTTTTGAATTACATTTTCAATTCTCTGGAGAGTGTCACAGCGTCCCACAATGAGTCTGCTGTTATAAATAGCCTTCTCCTAAAGCATTTGGCATCATTCAAAAGTTAAGAGATGTGTGATTAATCAATAAATGTTAGTTGATGGGGAATCACACTATTGTAAGATCTCAAGGGAGGGTTAGAACAGACAAGACCCGGCCCTGTGCTCTTGGAGAATCAAGTCGAACCCAGTAATTCTGCCAGCTTCTTAGATGCTGAAACAACTTAGCAAAGGAACTCCTTATCAGAGAGCCACATTACCACTGGGCAGAGCCAAGACAAACCCGATGGAATCTGCACAGACCACACAGACCTTCAACTTTTCCTTACAGGAATATCTGTCCCAGTACACGAAGCTGTCTATGTAAGGGCAACCTTCAGATAGCACAACGTACATCTCACCTTTTCTCTGATCGTGCTGTTCCATCCTGGGAACGGCAGTTTCAGCAATCAGACAGCTGCTAAAGATCAGGAGCTAGGGTTAATCCCCAGCCAGGAAGGATGAGGTCTAGAACAAGGGAATATGTAGGAGAAATCAATATTCTGAGAAGGGAAAAATAAAGAGACAGGTTCTTGCTGTGGGACTAAAAGACCACAGGGAAGTGTAAAGGATGAATATTTTGTGGAACACTGAGAGAAAACTGCAAAATGCTATTTTTTGCCTGTGTCCTCTTTGCCTCTGCTCACTCCAGGCTAGGCATCTAACTAGAGTTCAACAATGAACGGAACTCAAACACTGATTCCAAAACCCGAGAGCAATAACACTTCGGGAGTGGTGCAATGAGCTAAACTTCCTTTGGCAGAGGTCAGAGTTACTTATCAAAAAGCATCTTTTCAGGGTTCCACCCACCCACAGAGGCTGAATTTGGAGAAACAGAGCTGGACCCTGGAATGTGCATCCTTAGTGTGTCGCCCAGGAAATATGATGCAGTTAGCTTTTGACTGTCCCTGTCTTCTCCAAAGGGCTGGCAGCTGCTGGTATGGACTGGTTCTGCTGAGCATCTAAGATGACTTCATAGCCAGGGACTCAACCCTGGACCCATTGGGCCTGCCCTGCAGCGGGTAAAGCCTGAAGGTGCCCTCCATGTGCACAGGGCCTACAGGCATCTCCAGGTGAGTCCTTATTAAGTCAGGGAAGCAGAGACGGGAACAGTTCCAGAATGGGCCAGAGTTAACCTGAGGATAACCAGAATCACTGTTGAAAGAGCTCTCCTCTTTTTCCCAAAACCACTTCCTCTTTTCAACTTTACCCTCACTTGGTTTACAGGATACTAGCTGTCCCCAAACAGCCACAGACAAATCTCTGTCACTTCCCACCTTCCAATGAGGAAATGGGAGGGAAAGAAGGCAGGAGACTGTGAAGTACTTTACAAAATTTTCTTTCTTTCTTTCTTTCTTTCTTTCTTTCTTTCTTTCTTTCTTTCTTTCTTTCTTTTTTTTACTTTTTTTTTCTTTGGGGGGGGAAAGTAGGGGGTTGGTTTTTTGAGACAGGGTTTCTCTGTGTAAAAGCTCTGGCTGTCCTGGAACTCACTCTGTGGACCAGGCTGACCTTGAACTCACAGAGATTCGTCTGCCTCTGCCTCCTAAGTTCTGGTAGTAAAGGTGTGTGCTACCACCAACCAGCTCTAAAGATTTCCTTAAAAGTAAAAATAATTAAGTAAATAAATAAATAAGCTGAGAAGGTGGCACTGTCAGTAACATGATGCACAATTGTCAGGACCGCGTTCAGATCACCAGAACCCAAGTAAAAATCCAGGCATGGAAACACACTCCTTTAATCCTGGCAATGGGGACAAAGAATCCCTGGAGCTGACCAGTCAGAATCCAGCCAAAGTGGTGAACTCTAGGTTCAGTGAGCAACCCTGTCTCTGAAAATAAGGCAGGGAGTGATTGAAGAAGACAGCCAACTTCCACCTCTGGCCTCTACATATGTACATACACATGTGTACATATGCACACATGCAATACACAGGACCATAAATGTATGTGTGTGTGCACGCATACACATATATATGTATGTATATGAGCATACACACTATGCACATGCACACATACACAGAGATGTAATTATAGTTTAATTATGGAAAATTAAACATCCTCATTAGCAGAATGCTCCATAGCTTTACAATGGATTTGCCAAATTGAAAGTTATTAACAAAACATTCGATGAAGGGGTACATCAAGATAGCATGATTCCCGTTGCACTAATTTGCATGTGTACGTGTATATGCATGTGTTTGAGCACACACACACACTGGGGGTAGGAAAGAAAGAGAGATGGGCACAGAGAAAGATATGCATGGACTAGGTTTCATGCTAATCCATTTTCTGCCCATTATTTTGGGGGTAGAGTTTGGGTTGACTTCTTTATTTTGGATAACCTTCCTCCAGCAAATGTGCCTCTCTTGCATAATAGCTCATGTTTTTAAGTAAATGGAAACAACTACTCCCTGCTTGCTCTCTGGCGTAAGTGCTAAGCCTCAGGAATCTGGAACATCCATTTGCCTGGGAGATTGTACCCAGGGGATCAAACTCATGGTAAGGCAAGCAGCTTTCTCTCTTGTCCCCACCAGCCCTATGAATAAATCACAAGCCTAGGGTTTCTTAGCCCAGTTAAGTAACCAGTGACATAAGGGTGGCAAGACATGACTCAAAAAGACAGAGAAAATAGCGTCACTGTGCATGGGCCAGGAAGTTGATTCAGTCCTCTCAGTGGAGGGGACAGTCAGGAGTCATGGCTTCGTTCTTTATGCTCCTTTTCTGGATGCGAAGCAGGGCCATGCAGGAAGGCGGTGGTTTGTGGGGAGCCCTAATGACTGCAATAAGGCATAACCACAGTCAGTAGTCACATAGACTGGCCAAAGTTTAGTAGTCAAAACAAAGAGCAGCAGCCAGGGACACAGCACGGAGAGGAGGATGCCGGGACTGAGAGTTTCTGAAGCATGTGAAGTCTGCTGTAATTCTCTGCCTGTCACCTGTCACCCTGAGTAGAGCCACATTGCTCAATATTTGCTAAATAGAAAAGCAACCAAACAAGGGTTTCAATTTAACTCTCCTTTGGTTGTGTTCATTTTCTTAGCCACATATGCGGCTGATGGTTGTCAGGTCTTCTTTAGAGTGTGCTCGGAGACATGTTACTCACTACCTCATCTTAGGCAGCCAAATCTGTTTTTAAGAAGAGTTTTCTAATTCTTAGAAGTGTGGCCCATGCAGCATAGCATGCATACAAATCGCTGAGTTTAGGGTGGGCCAATGAATTTGCATTTTGGTTAAATTTCCAGACAACTGAATTATGTTTTAATATAAAGATATACATCCTGCATTCCATCCAGTACCACACACTGGAACTACTGAGTTCCAAACACCAGTTTAACACTGGCTATTTTCCTCCGCTTCTCTTCATTCTCAAATCCTGTAGGGAAAAAGCAGAGTGCCAGAAAAACAAAGTAACACAACAAACAAACAAACAAACAAAAAGAGAACCACCACTACCACACTACCACCACCTCCACAACCCTCAGCCCTGGCTTTAATATCAGAGTACACAGCCCTTCCCTGTTCTATGTTCAGTCTTTTAAACTTATGGGTGTGTCTCTTGTGTCTTCTTAGGGCCTTTGCTTTACAACTATATAAACTATAAACAAGATAAGTAGTCACGGCCCAAAGAAGACTTTTTTTTTTTTTTTTTTTTTTTTGGTTTTACCAGGCTGGCCTCAAACTCACAGGGATCCGCCCACCGCCCGGCTTAGAAGACATTTTGTCTTTTGAGGTTCCAGCACACAAGGATCTATAAAGCAAAGCTCAGACTGCCCAGTAGGTAGGCCTGTGCTGCCTGTCACACTGAGGTCATGTGAAGGTGAGGTGGCCTGTGCATTCATAAAGACTTGCTCCAACTTCCAGAAAATAGCTCCTTGTTTCCACGCTGTGACTTCCAAAGGTTCCCATGAGGATGGCGGCAGTGGGTTGGAGGGCTGAGATCTTGTGGTGCAATCCTATGGTTCAGCCACAGAGACCTCAGAACAACTACAGTCTCTCGGCCTCCTAGGAGTTTGAGCATGTCTGTGACCTCAGCCAAAAGCTTTTCACATAAGCCCTTGCAGTGGCCCCTTCTTTTACTCTGATGATACAGCAACTCATGGGGAGGGACAATCTGGGAGACAAACTATTTGTTTTCAGGAGTCCCTTTCTGACAAGCACCCATCCTCTGTGAGCCAACTCTTTCTTTTTTTAAATGAATTTTTTTATTGATTCTTTGTGGATTTCACATCATGCATTCCAATCTCACTTATCTCCCTGTCCCCTTGAATCTGCTCTGTGCCCTTACAATCCCCCCCAAACAAAACCAAATTTAAACCACCAGAACCCAAATAAAACAGAAACAAAGCAAAAAGCAAAGGAGAAGAATCTTGTCGTCGAAGCTGTCTGTGGCCCATTGAGTCGCACAGTGTACCCTTTAATCCATTCATCTTTACTTGCAAGTGTTCACTGCCAGGAGTCATTCATTGGTCTGGCTCAAGGCCTCTGGATTCTGCTATGCCACTGAAAACAAGCTGTCACGGTGGCTCCTCTTGGATACCCTGTTGTCCTGTGTCGTGGAGATCCTGCTACTTTGGATTTGTAGGTTCATCCCCTTCACACACTCCAACAGTTCATAGACTTGGTGGATGTTGGGGTGGGCCATCTCTTAGTCCTGGTCTGGGTCTGGGTGGTAGCTGGGTTGGTCAGCCCGCCAGCTTTCCCTCACAGTTACCACCCAGGTGAGCTCTCCAGCACTACCTTGACCAGCTCACCCAATGCAGCAAGGAGTAATACCAATTCTGCTCTCAGGTCCTCAGATTGGAATCACCCATGCTCATAACACCAGGGCCAACTCTACTGTTTTGCCTAAGCAAGATGTAGGGCCCTCCCTTCCAATTGTTGTAAGGAGCATATGGGGGTGGGGCAGGGTCAGCTCTCCTGCTTTCACGCCCTCAGGGCTGGCTCACCTGCATTCCTCTCCCCCAAAACAAGGTCACCTCTAGTGTGCCCCTCAGACTGGGTGCAGAGCCTGCTGTCTTGTGTGTTGCAGTCAGTAAGGGTCAGGGCTGGCTCTCCCAGTCTAGTGACCCCAGAGCCCGATCTCTCACCTGCTGCAGGTGGTAATGGGCGAGAGGGGAGGGCATCTTTCTCTCGCCGATGCCATCGCATGGCAGACGAGGTGGGGGCCAGAATCAGAGTTCCTGCTCCCAAGTCCTCAGGGTCAGCTCACCTGTGTCCCCCAACCACCAGGTCAGCTCTAGTATGCTGCCCTGGTGAGGTGCACACCTGTCGTAAGGGGTGGGGCCATCTCTCCTGAGGGCAGAAATGGGGCACAGCTCTCCCTTGCAGGGTGGAGCAAGGGTCAGGGTCAGCTATCCCAGGGCCAGAAAAGGCCAGGGATGGCTCAGCACATCATGGTCATTGGAACCGTGCTGTGAGCCAACTCTTCATGGAAGAACATGATCCAGAACCAAGTCCCTAGGTGGCAGATTCTCTAGGTGTCTCCTGCGCTTGTTGTGGGCCTAAGACCCAGCTGTGCTCAAGGTCTACATCATGTGTTCTCCACAGCAACCGTCTGTCACTTCTCGCAGAGTTAGCTGTGTAGCTCTTTTGTTGTGTGCAATGCTGGATGTGTACTGCCACTCACAGCTCACCTGGGGTGGATTATCTGCAGGGCTGGCTCACAAAGCCACAGCCGTGGGGATAGCCACAAGGCTGGGCACCACCATGGCTTGTGTTGTCTCAAAGTCTTCTTCTCCATGTGGCCACTGCTGTGCTCTGTCTTATTTTCCCCCAGAACTCAACAGTCCTAGAGCAGAAATACCATGGGCCCTTCGAAAGGCTTAGACCCAGCATAGGCAGTCTCTTCCACCACACTGATCTGATGTGGGATTCCCCTCTGTATGCTGTGAATACCATTGGTTAATGAAGAAACTGACTTTGCCTGACAGGGTAGAAACAGAACTAGGAGAGGAAAACTAAGCTGAATGCTGGAAGAAGGAAGGTGGAATCATGGAAGAAGCCATGGAGCCGCAGCCGTAAACAGGCATACTGAAACTTTGCCAGTCAGCCACTGCCATGTGGCGATACACAGATTAATAGAAATGGGTTAAATTAATAGGTAAGAGTTAGGAAATAAGAAGCTAGAGCTAATGGGCTAAGCAGTGATTTAAATAATATGGTTTCTGTGTGATTATTTCGGGAGTCTTGGCAGTGGGGAAAATGAACAAGCGACCTCCTGACAACACTGATCTTTGATCATTTTCTTTGGTTTATTGTTTCAGTGTTTTAACACGGGCTCTCTCTACATAGCCCAGACTGAGCTAAAACTTGTGATCTTTCTGCCTCAGCCTCAGGAATGCTGGGACTACAGATGAGCATTACCACATCCTGATCCTGCTCAACTTTGAGTATTTCTTGGCAGCACTAATCCAAAGCCATAGCCCAGTCTGCACTAAAGGAGACAACATGGGAGCACTATGGGCAGAGGGAGGCAAACAGTGTTGTCACAAGCCTGCTTGCTCTAAGGGAAAATGAAAAATTAGAAAAAAATCAGTTCTCATCCTGACTGCTGAACAATTGTGTTATTGCTTTATTGCAATCCTAAAGATGCTGACAGGGCTTGCATCTTTAGAAAACTTCTTATTATGTGCCAAACACCACCCCACAAATCAGTCTGTTTATCAGCAGCAGTTATGTCAAAAGGACACTGTGCTTTCCTGCTATAGTCCCTATGCACGTCACTCTGTCATAGCATGTGTGTCACCCTTTGAGGTAGATCTTACATCCTAATGGGGCATAGGGAGCACCATTGCAATAAGCCCAGTGACTGTGGTACGTGATCTGAAGTCACTTAGCCAGGACCAGCAAAAATAACATGTCTGAATCAGAAGTACTGACCCCTGTGTCACAGGCATCACCTGGTCCCATGGAGGAATGAGCCATTCCAGCCCCTCTCCCCAAGCACAGATGGTGACTAAAGGCTTCTGCATTTCATTTTGAGGGATACATCTTGGCTAATAAGCATTAATCATGTCCCTCTTAAGTAATGCTTGAGCCATTTTATGGGTTTTATCATGAACAAAAATTGAACATTTAGGGCATAAGCCATATTCAGTGAATACTAAACTATTATTTTAGAAAAATAGAAACAGAAACATGGGTGTGGTGTGCTTGTAACTTAACTCAGAGCCTTGGAGCAGTCTGGGATGCCCTTTGGAAGTTAATATGGAAAGAAGATGCAATCTGCAGGTTATGGCTTAGGGGTGAGAGATCTCATCAGATCCACCATAAATTCCAGAATATTCCTCTAAGTGTATCTAGAATCCTAACTTCAAACTAACAGAAGAAAAACTGTGGGCTGTGTATTAATCAGGGTTCTCTAGAGGAACAGAATTGATAGAATGACTGTGAGTGTGTGTGTGTGTGTGTGTGTGTGAGAGAGAGAGAGAGAGAGAGAGAGAGAGAGAGAGAGAGAGAGAGATTAGAATAGTTTACAGGCTGTAGTCCAGCTATTGCAACAATGGCTGTCTACCAAGAGAAGGTCCACAACTCCAGTAGTTGCTCAGTCCACAAAGTTGGATGTGTCAGCTGGTCTTCAGTATATGCCAGAATCCCAAAGAAATAGGCTCGACCGCCAGCAAATGAATGGACCTGCCAGCAAGAGCAAGCACAAGCAAAGAGCAGGCTTTCTTCTTCCACGTCTTTTATATACTGCCAGCAGAAGGTGTAGCCTGGATTCAAAGTGTATCTTCCCACCTCAAAAGATCCAGACTAAAAGTGGATCTTACCCCTTCAAATGATTTAATCTAAAAAATTCCTCATAGGTGTACTCAGCCACTTGAGTTTTCGTTAGTTCCAGATGTAGTCGGGTTAATAATGAAAAACAGCCATCACAGGCTGTCAGCTTAATGGTGCCTCTCTTGATGGTGGCTTGCTTTTTATTTGCCAGTAAATGGAAAGGTGTCTTCTGTGCTAGCCTACAGGAGCATGTGAGCTTTATGAGAACAAACGCAGTTAATCTGAAGAATCTCATACATCTTTTCTCTGAGGTGGAGGGAATAACTACCCAGCTTTTACTGTAGCGGCCCTCTTCCTGCTGTGCCAACTTAGGCCAGAGTGGAACCTTCCCTCACAGTATTAAGAGAACAAACGCCAGGGGTGTGGGAGGGGGGTGTCCTTCCCCCAACGGGTCCCTTCTCCAGCTGTGCTTCCCTCCCCATCGTCCCTCCCCTTCATCATGTCCCTCTCGGTCAACAACAGGTTCCAAGGAGGGAAGGAGTTTGGCTTGTTCGGAGAGGAGAGGAGGCTAGTAGAGAACAACCGGGAATTCCTCTGTGACCAGAAGTACAGAGATGAAGAGAACGTGCCAGAAAAGTTTTACAGCTTTCAAATTCCACTTATTTCTCTTTGAAAGCCAGCTGCCCCCCACTCCAGAGCGAGGCACTGGCAACCTGAGCTGGGGACCCACCTGGACCCTCCAGGCTGCCATGCCCCTGCCTCTCCCTTCCGCTCTCTGCTTTCTCCACTCATTGTGACCTGTCTTCTGTGTTTTGTCCTAGTGGAATCATTTCTTTCTCATTTCCATTTCTTTATGGAAGCACATGTTACCTGCCTTAATGAGACTGGGGAGTCCTGAGCCTCAGGGCCCCTGCTCTCTGCTTCCTGCTGCCTGCCCTCCCTAGACAGAAGGGCTGCCATCAAACCAAAAACTGGAGAGAGTGGAGGCTGCCAACCTGAGCTCCCATGTTTAAAGAGGGCCTTGTCTATCAGTTCATCTTTCTAGGTTTCCAAGCTAAGTTCAGACTTCAGGTTTGACCCTGGTGGACCCCTCCCTTCCACCCACTCTCTGAAGATCCTAAGCAGGCACAAAGTTTTAGGGCACCTAGGATAGCTTCATGCTTCTGATGTTCCTGCATTTTCTAGTATCAGCCACCTAATGCCTCACAGACACAAGTGATTCTCCTTAGTTCTTGATGCTCTCCATCCTCAGAGACATGACACAAGATGGGGAGAAATGAAACAACTGTTGGAGTCCTTCAGAGGAACTAGAAGGAACATCTGGCTTTGCTCTCTTGACCACACCTTCACGAACAGCTCAGAGGGACAGTGCAGTTCCACTATCCCTTGCTAGAGCAGAAGAGGGCTTTGGAGAGAGACGTGAGGATAGTGGTGTGGGAGAGTCCCACTTTCAGGGAATATGCTGAGAGTATCAGGACAGAAGAGGAGTTAAGTGATCATGTTGAGCCTCAAACAGAGAAACAGGCTGTCCCACAAACAAAATGTCCCACTCTATCTATTTTCCTGTCCAACCTGTCCTTCCCTTCACTCACTCGCTCAGCACTTCTTTATCAAGTACCTATTATAAGCTTTATGTCCTAAAAAAAGAGAGGAGAGACAGAGAGACATACAGACACACACACACAGAGGGAGTGGGAGAGGGAGAGAGAGTGTGTGTGAGAGAGAGAGACAGCAAACAACTCTCACCCACCCTATGCCCCTGTGCTTCTGTCACATGTCAGGCAGAAATGTGCAAAAGTCACCATGTTTAAAGTAACCCCCAGTCAGTCTCAAACCTCCCTACCCCCAGGTTCTGACAAAAGACAGGGGAGTAAATCTCACATCAGAGGACAATATTACAAAGCCAAGGTCCCAATTGGCTTAATTTTTGTTCCAGAATCAAAGTAAAACTTCATCCCATGAAATAGGTCATGTAATTCGTGGGCCCAGTGGAAGGGGTAAGTTTCATAGGCAGAGAAGGGTGAAGAGGGAAGAAACAAAAGCAGGAGTTGACCTAGTTATTTTAAAGTTATGTTCTTTATAACCCAGAGGTCACAGAACAGTAGGAAGTTAGCTGATTAGTTCTCATTGGCTCATGTGAGTCACTTTCATAGTAAAAGGATTAAGGCAGAAGGAATATCTAACCCTGATATCTTAGAAGGCCAGACCACTTCATTTCAGGTAAGCAACCAGGAATTTGAGCTTGTTCTATTCTATTTTAATTTTTATCCTGGTCTTTCAGGAATCAGTGTAGGAGCCTTATCTAAAGCCTGGACTCCTAGATTTTTTTTTCCAGAGCTAGAAAACCAAGCCTAAAGACAAGCACTCTGCCACTGAGTTGCGCCCTGGTCCCTTCCATGATGTTTATTTAGCATCTGGAACACAAGTCCGGCAGAGCTCAGGGGAGGCGCCTTCACAAAGAGCAGGTTGGCAATCTTGTAGAAGTCTTTCCAGCAGACGTTTGTTTCCTGGCGTTTTTGAAAAAGAAGCATCTGAGGTCAAGGTGGGGCACTCTGGGCTCCTCTGCAGTCCCTATCCTTGCTAAGATTTCATGATTTCTAGGACACATTTCTCTGTGCATCTGTGTGCTGCTCACAACTTACTAAAGGTACCAGTCTTATGAGATCAGGACCTGCCCTGATAACCTCATTTGGTTGAGAGCAGGTCTTAGGAGTGGGGGCTTTGTCATGGTAACTAGGGAGGAGGGCACAATCTGATTGATGGCAGAGGTTGTTCTACTCAAATCACTGGGCTTCTTAGGATTGTCCTACCTCCCAAATACAGCAGATGTGCCTGTGAGTATGAAGGGCCAAAAGATAAGGAGTCCAGTGTATTAGTGTGCACTGCTAGACAGAAGAAGAAATGGAAGAGGCACCCTCTTACTGACACCACCATGGAGACTCTCAGGTGAGAATGCCTGGTGAGCCAAAGCCTAAAGGGGAAAAGGAGCTGGGGATAGAGTTTAGGAGACAAAGTGCTTGCTGCGCAATCATGAGGACCTGAGATATCCCAGAACCTATGGGGGTCTAAGCTAAGCATTGCAGTCTGTTTCCTTAATCCAAGCATTAGAGATGCAAAACCAGGAGAAACCCAAGGACTCACTGGCCAGGAAGCTGGACTTAATTTGAGCTCCAGTTCTCATGGAAAGACCCTATCTCAAAAGACAAGGCAGACAGGACATGAGAAACAACACCCAAGGTTGACTTCTGCTTTCCACATGCACATACACACATATGTACCCACTCACACATGAACTTGTACACACAGTCTATTTATTTATTTAAACAAAAAAATGGAAGAGAAAGGGATGGGAAGGGATGCAAGAAAGAAATGTGCCCATGAAAGCCAGGCTCCCTCCTGGGTGTGTGACTCTGACAAGGGACTTCCAAATGCTGTAAGTCCACCAGGTCTATTGGCTTCTCATGGGAAATGGTTTGGCATGAGAAACCTGGTCATCCATTCTTTACCACCCAACAGAGAAACAAGACGTCTCCTTTCTATTCTCCCTCCAACCTCATAATAGTCAAGAACTTGTTGCTGGGACAGTAGTTCTGACTCAGTGGCAATTCCTGCTCTCACTCCTAGACCTCCCAGGCCCCAAGAGGGGGATGAGCTGGATGCTGAACCATATTTTCCCAGCACTTTGGCTGCCCATGGAGGGACCACTCTTGGAAGGAGCTATGTCTCGAAGGGTCTATCACTGACAGTCTGTGCTTACTCTTGGGTGCTCTAAGGATGTCACCAAGCATCATAGACAAAGTTCTATGGGACATTGTAATCTGAGGAGCACCAGTTAGAGTGGGGTCATTTGTGTTATTTCCCTTACCACCCTGACTCCAGCTTGCTACCTGACTGCTGTTTCAATCAGGTTAAAAGTCTCAGATGAACCATCTGTCTCTAGCCAGGCTGAGAGCAATGGGACTGGGATATTTGGGTATTTTCAAACAGACATGGCCTCCATCTGATTAATTAATACATAGAACTCTGAGCCCAGAGCTGAACGGTTGGAATAGCTAAGGCAAATGCCCTGTTCCATACAAAACTCTCAGAAATGGGCCCAAACTATGGCCACTACTTTCCACAGGGTTCTTGGTCCTAGAGTTTTACAGATGACAGAAAGATAGAAAGGGAGACTTCCAAAAGACTCATTTGCAGTCACTCCATATAGCCACCCCTCATTCCAGAAGAACCTTGAATTTGTCCCAAGTTACCCAGAACAGGACAGGATCTTATCTAACATAAGAGTACCCAGAGCTTGGTAGTCTGCAAGCACCAGGACTGTGTCAGTGTGATGCCAGGGAGTGGGACAGGAGGCAGGTGGGGAGGGGGGAAGGGGGTGAGGAATGGGGGGGGGAAGGACTCTTTAGGAGCAAGATGGCAGCCAGAGACCCTGAGTTTGCTATAGGCAAGATAGTGCATCAAAACCTTCCCTACAAAATGCATCCCCCTGCCACAAAGACTCTCACACCCTCATGTACTAGAATCAAGTTACCCAATTCCAAGTTCCTGGAGGCAGTTTCTCAGCCTCCCGCAAGTTTCAGTTGAGAAACCATGAACACAAGAATTTTTTAAAGCAATGTTTGCTATAGCATGTGACCTCGCAGATAATATTTCTAGTTAAAGAGAAAACTGTGAACAGCTGTCCTTTCCCTGGAACCAGATGCAGGACACAGTGAGGTATGAGCTACCAACTGAGGACTTCTATGTAACCACACGTTATACCCTTCCCCCGGCTACCTTCCCAGATGTGCAATACACGCTTGCTTCACTCTGTAGAGTTTATCTTGTAGCCACATCTTCTTTTGATGCAGGGCATGAGTTTTTAATTTTTATCTCCTTCCTCCTTCTCCATCTTGATGATTTCTTAATAGGAGGGTAGTTCAATGTGACTGAAAGAATGTCTTAAGTCTGTTTCACAGGGTTGTGTGCGTGCGGTTCAGTAGCACAGTACACGCCTGACACATGAACCTCTCCAAATTTGATTCCAGAGCCGATTCGTACACATTGTTCGGCTTTTCCTAAGTCGTGGAATATTTCCCAGAGTCGTTTTTGTCCCTCCCAAAGGGCGGCTGGCACTCACTGTAGGCACTAGTTAGCGATGCTAAAAGTCCCACTTTTGTGAAAACTGCTAACTCACGTGAAACCTCCTGTGCTGTGAGTTGAGCATGTTGTGACTCACAGTCACTGGCCATTCAGTGACAGCAAAGTGCCTCTTGAGCTAACATGTGTCTGGTTGAGGCAGCAACGGTTCCCTAAAGGGCATCTGGTTCATCCAAAAGGGGATGCTCAGAAATGCTGAGTTTCTTCCCGGTTCCATTCTTGGACAAACTGTCACAACCTATCACTCTGAGGAAGCACTGAGTGTAGCCTGTGTGTGCCAAGACAAGGGACCTTCTGACCTATACTGTCATATACCATGTGACAGCAGTTACAGGGTTTAGTAGAGTAGATAATCCATAAATATAGTTACTTCCTCTCCAAAAAAATCAAATAAGAAATTCCAGGAACAAATAATTCATCTGTTTTAAATAGCATTACTGTGATTATTCTATCTCATTAGCTAATGTTAATCTCATATTGTGGCTGATTCATATGGTAAATTTTTATAGCTATGGATGTAGAGGGGAAAACATCATATGCCTGGGATTTGCTACTACCCATGGTTTCAGATATCCGGTCAAGGTCTTGGAACTCCCCCCAGGTGGTAGGGCTATATTTTCCAAATTGGTGGTAGGCTATATTTTCCAAATTACTTTGCGATTTTAAGCAAGTCACTCAACTTCTCTCGGCCCTCATTTCAACAAAATGAAGACTCAGTTCCAGGTCCCTGCCAGCATTACCAAAGGGAATAAAAAAATTTTTGCCACACACAGAGAGTATTGAAAGGGACACACGATTGTTATCTTTGTTACTCATACTCAAAAGCTGGCAGCCAGTGCCCAGAAAAATGCCCTCTGCCCTAACAAACCACACCCCGACTGACCTCAGGGCTCCTCTAGCTGTAGCAATGCCTCTTTTACTCAGGAGGGAAGGGGGCTGTGAAGGCTAAGCAGGCGGGGAGTGGGATTCCTGGAAGGAATTCCTGCTCTGGCTCTACACTGAGGACAGAAGCTCAGGTCCAGAGGGCAGTGGGGGAAAGTTCAGCTACCACACTGGGCCTTCTACATGCTGTTTTGGGGACCATTGTGTTTCTGCATGCCATAACCAATGGAGGATCTACCCTCTAGCCCTCGCTGATGGAGGAACCTCCTCAGCTATTGAGTGGGAACCCTGTTCCAATCCCTCCATAGTGCTGTCTTGTCTCTCTTAGGATGTTGGCATTCCCCAGCAGATATAGAAGCAACTTGGGGAAACTCACCTTGCACTGGTGCCAACAATTTGGAAGAACATAGAAACAATATTCAAAAATTAGAAATTGATACATTACACAAATATCCAATATCATCCTTTGACAGCATTTGTGTTCTAATATTGTGTTCTTGTAACCTTAAAAATATAAGTCACATTTTTTTTTTAATCTCCAGTGTTTCACTCTGGTATCAGAGGCTGGGAGCAGTTAAGTTGTTGTGTTTCTCACAGTAACAGGATTTTCATGCAGGCTGTGTTACTCTTCTGGGCTCTTCCTGGAGCACCATGTCAGCATTCATGGTTCCTGAAGGCTGCTGTGAAGTCTGGGGTCCCCGCCTCCATGGCTGGATCTTCCAAGAGTGAGCATCAGAGAGAGTGGCTGGATAGATGTCGCTATCTTTCATCCCCTCCATGCACTGGCTTTAGTCTGAAATCAAAGTCTGAGAGCAAGGACAAAGGAAGGAGCTTAGTGTGACATTTCCCTTCCCTGGGTTGAAGTCATTAGTGACAGGGAAACAGGAAAGGGGCAACGCCTAGTTTGGAGAAGGGAAATGCAGAGGAAGTGTGGGCAAGGTGGAGGAAACGCGAGCTCCCTGAAGGGGGCTGACTGCTCAGAAGGTCACTCCTAGCTGGGGGAGATGCCAGCTGGAGGTGGAGTAGGCAGCCAAGCCTGGGAGGGGACAGACAGAGGATAGTCACTCCCAGGATTGTACTGTAAGGACAATTTACAGGAGACATTGTTGGCCCTTCCACTGGACACAAAATGCAAGCCTAGGATTCCCACACATCTTGTCCCTGGGTTTTCCATCCAGGCTCAACTCACAGTGACTGAAATGCAGTTGCCTCCACAAATCCCAGGGAGTCTGGTAAACCTAGTGAGACTAATTAGGAGGTGTTCCCTGGAGACCATGGCCTCTCCAATCAGCAGCATTGTTGGATAGGGCTAGATGTACTGAGACCTGCCTTGAACACGTGACAGAGCTTCTCTTGTTACCACTTCCTTCTGCAGCAGGGTTCACTGAGAAATTTCCAGCAGGGAGAAGACTTTTCTTTTAGCCTGGCATGTCAACTTTTGAAGGTAATGAGTATAATGCCTTTGTCAACATGAAGAAAAGAAATAGAATAAAACTGAACTTGAATCAGCCTGTGAGTTAGATAAGAGGGTTTTCTGGATGCATGCATGCATTTGCATGGTGTGATGGGTACGCCAAGCTGTTCTCTTCAAAATACATGTGTTAAATGTTAACACACACACATGTTAAAGATCAATCAAAGGGCACTGGCAGCTCCTCTCAGATCTGATCCCAGACTTTGCATGGATGTGGATTACCCACATATAAACTGGAGCTTCGTGTGGCCCAGTACACAGAGTCAGTCAGAGAAGCACAACCCCAAAGCATAGGTCTGAAAAGCTAATTGCAGTTTTCACTCACATGCCTGAGACTAGACTGGATTCCAAACCACAGTGACACTGTACTAAAGTCTCCCAACAGGAGATTAATGTCCTGGCCTTTAACTCTGCAGTCTCTCCCTTGAGATGACAAAAAAAATCACTGACACATCTAGCCTGTTGGTGTTTCCTACTTAACCTTATCTGTGCTATATGGGCACTTTACAGACTTGAAACTGTCCCACCTTTTCTGTGTGTGACATGAACTAACTCTTCCAAACAGCAGTGGTTATCTGGCTCAGTGGCTAAAAATGATTATTGGGCAAGCTGGATTACCTGAGTTTGAGTACCAGAACCCATGTAAAGGTAAAAGGAAGAATCAACTCCACAAAGCTGTTCTCAAACACACCATACATACACAAAGACACACACACACATACACACACACTAACAACAACAATAATAATAAATAATTAAATAATCAAAACAAAAAAGGATGCATGGAACTGATCTGAGAGGCAAGCCTCTCCTTTCCACACCCCCTTCTCCAAACAAGGCTGTGGCCCCACAGTCCCCTTCAATGTTATGCCTCCTGTAGCCAGAAGTCCTCTCGCTAGGCTCTATTTCCACAAAGACCTTTCGCCTACTTGGTCTTGTCTTTACCGCCCTAATGGATTCTACATCCCTATCCTAACTGTCCAACACCAAGCTTCCCAGGAGCAAGCATGGGATGAGACTGAACTGGGACCTTCAGTGCTCTGTGCAAGACATCTGGTGAGACCACAAAGAGCAGGGCAAGAAATCTGGTAACTTATTTTTCATGTGAGCCAAGCTGTCTTAGAAGTCTTTGCAGTATAGACTTCTGCAAAGAAAAGTTCATGGTGATGTGTTCAAGCCAGGGCAATACAACTCACAGCCAGACCCCTATACACAAAGATCCCAATTTTCCTGGGATGAGTACTATCCTCTGGGCCATCTGTGAGATTCTCCTGAGAAAGCTGTCTTCATGTTTCTCCCAGACGTCAGGTAATCTGGTGGATCCAGGCAGGGTCTCTGCCTGCGGACGTTCATAGACAAGGTTGTGCTACCTGTCAACTTCTTCGAAGTGTCTGTGGTCTTCATGCTGCCTATGCTGGCACTGGGATGCCCTGTGGCTGCAAACTTCTTGCCATCACTTCACAACCGAAACTTCCATTCCGTGCAAACCGTAAGGGAGTCACAAGGAAAGCACTCAAAGTATGACTAAGCAATTTCAGCATGCTTGGGCAATGCCAGCACATGAGCGTGGGTACAAAACTCTAACGTACATGTCACTGCTCTCTGATCTTCAGAGGGAGATGGCAGCACTCTGTCTTGGCTCCCTTCCCAATGGAACTCACGTGGGTGTCACCCCTAATAAAATATGTGCACTTGTGATCGCCACCTTGGCATTTATTTGTTTTGGTCAGCTTTCTGTTACTATAACAAATACCTCAGCTGTTCATTGTATTAATAGAAAAAGTTTATTTGTCTCTGCTTGGGAGGTTTCAGCACATGACTGGCTAGTACCATTGCTTTGGGGAAGGAGAATATGGATGGGAAGAACAAAGACGTGATAGGAAGCGAAAGAGAAAAAGAAGGGAATTGAACCCCACAATCCCCTTCAATATTATGCCTCCTGTAGCCACAAGACCTCTCAAGAGGCTCTATTTCCTAAATGTTCCACCACATTCCAGAAGCACCACTGTGAGACCAGGCCTTTCAAATCCATACTACAGCATGCCATCCTGGGGTCCCTCCACTGGGCTGGCACAGAATAGAAGTCCATTAAATAATATGTTAAGTGATTCTGTAAGCCACAGGATGTGAGTCCTGTAGACATGGAATCCCTGTCCTTCAGTAAGTCACTCTTGGTCTGCAGGAAACAGAGTAACACACAGCATTGATGAAATGATATTGAGTTCAAAGAGGACCTCCAGTGTGGGCAAAGCTTCAGGCATAAGTAACAAGACAGCAGTGGAAGTTCTATAGTTTAGGCCTCCAAGGTAGATATAAACGAGGCCAGGATTTCTCAGAGCCAAAGGGATACAGAACCCAGATGCATCCACCCAACAGCTAAGCCCTGGCTTTTCCCATTCAGGATGGGGAATCCCTGGGAGCAACACCTCAGCCCCTAGCATCATCTGTGTGGATCACATGTGTTACCTATAAGAAGTCTAGCAATGCTATGTAAAGGTCTGCCCACAACCTGGCAGTGCCCTGCATCTCAGATGGACCTTAAGATCTGTAATCACCAAGGACACCAAGAAAATACAGCCCACAGAATCAACTGACCAGGATTCATGGGGGCTCACAGAGATCAGGGAGCCTGTAGGGATCTGACCTACGTCCTCCACATACATGTATGGCTCAGTAGCTTGGCGTTTTTGTGGGATTCCTAACAGTGAGAATGGGGCCTGTCTTTGATTCCTTTGCCTACTTGTGGGATCTTTTTCCTCCTACTGAGTAGCCTTGTGCAGCTTTGATGTGATGGTATGTGCCTGGTCTTTTTGTAGCTTGTTATGTCATGTTTGGTTGATGTCCCTTGGAGGCCTACTCTTTTTCTGGGGGGAGATAGGGGGTGAGTCTGGAGGAGAAGGGAGGTAGGAGGTAGATACTGGGGGAGGGGAGGGAGAGAAAATTGTAGTCAGGACATAATATATGAGAAAAGACTTTTTCAATTGTTTTTATTGAGCTATATATTTTTCTCAGTTCTCTTCCCTTCCTCTCCCCTCCCTTTCTACCCTCTCCCATGATCCCCATGATTCCAATTTATTCAGGAGATCTTGTCTTTTTCTACTTCCATGTATGTATGAGAGAAGAATTTAAGAAAGGCAGAGAGAGAGATCTGAAACTCCGAATGTTGAGTACCTATGGTATCACAAAAGCAGAATAACTTGGGGCCTGCTGTCTGTCTGTCAGGACATTGATGTTGCCTGTTGTTCTACTGTCACAGACATGGATAGTGGCCCACTATCTGTCTATCACAGACAAGAACAGTAGAGGGGCTAGGGGAGGAGCTTTGAACCTCAAGAGTATGGCTGGCTGCTCTTGCCCTCCTTTAGATATCAAGACGGACCCTAACTCAGACAGGTCCTGGATTTCTGACAGACATAGCTGCAGAGAATGAGGTAACAGGCTCCTGACTGGTGATACCTCCACTTCCACCTTGGCCCTAGTTTGGAAGGAAGCCATAACCTGCAGTATCTTTATGAATATCTACCCTGTCTTAGTTCCTACCAGGCAGGCCCCTCTTACTGGGTACCTTCAACAGCCTGGAGAATTCTGGGCAGCAAAGAAGCCAACCATGCCCTCTGCTGGCAGAGCCTCGCTCAAACCTGAAAGCCAGTCTGTAAGAACTAGATTCTGCACATTTTCTCCCTCTAGGGATTGATCTCTCAATGTCCATCCTCTTGAGGCATGGAAAGTTGTCTGAGAGACAGGAGGCAGCCTTCTTTGCGGTTCAGGCACCTGGTGCAGGCAGGTACTCCACATTCAAGCCGTGAAAGGGGAGCTGCTGAGTGCTTGGCAAATGCTGGCCAAGCTGGCCAAGCACCATTCATTTTCTGTACAGCAAGTCCACATGCTGCAAAAGGAACCGCGAGGCACATATGTACTCTTTAACTTTGAAATCACCTTTCTGTCCACTCATAAGCCTCTAAGGAAAAGCCACTTTGATCATTTGCGACCATAACTGACATTCTTCTAAAACAGTATTGCCCAGCCAGAGCCTTCCTTTAGCCATCTAATTAGGTTCACAAATTTATCTGGCAGT
Organism: Ondatra zibethicus; assembly: GCA_004026605.1. Taxonomy (NCBI): domain Eukaryota; kingdom Metazoa; phylum Chordata; class Mammalia; order Rodentia; family Cricetidae; genus Ondatra; species Ondatra zibethicus. The sequence continues at coordinate 45,010 of PVIU01007573.1, read as the reverse complement.
TTTTAAAAAAGAGATCCAGCCTTCCAGGACAGTGACAGAGTAGCAAGGAAGACATTTAACAGACAAAGCCACAAATTTGACAGACGTTTTAAAGGGAACCCCAGAAACATTATTGTAAAACCTGCCCCAGCTTTGCATCTCCGATGAGTTCAGGCATGAAACCTCATACAGCCCTGGGCTGGCAACCCAGTGGATGGCACTGACAGAAAATTAAGCTAAAGCACATCTGCGGACAAGCCCACAGATAGAAGAAATATGAGTCAATGTGAAACATCTGGACACCAGGGACCAGATAGATCAACAGGGATAGCCAAACAGGGAGGCCCCATTCTTGATTCATCAGCTGAGGTAACATCGCTAGACCCCACCAAATGCCTTTGCAGATTTCTCTTCCTCCTATGTGGAGATGAGGTAAGAGGGTCACATCACATAGGGTTGGCCACAGAGAGCAGAAAGAGCAAAGAGGAAGTCCCACTCACATTCCAGGGAAAGGGCAGTTGGAGGCAATAAAAATAGAGCCTAAGAAATTGTGTCTTAGAAATGATACATTGGTGGATACTGTTACTTTTCAGCATCTCGGTCTCCTCTATAAATCATATCACCTGAGAAGCTTTGTAAAGGACTTGGCTTCTAATGCTGAGCCACCTGTATTTAACCCAGATTCTTCTGATGTAACTGAGGCTTGAGAACTATGGCCTCCTTAAAATTCTTCTGAGGTGGGCTGGCTGGCACCTTCAGCCTGAGAGGTCCCTCAAGGACAGTATGGCTACAGGGGCAGGAGTCTTTATGGCCAAAACAAAACAAAGGCTAAGCTGGGAACCTCAGAATTGCAGATAATTTATTGTTCTCTTGCTTCTCCTCTGGCTCACACCAGGCAGAAGAGAAGAAAAAGAGGAGGGGGAGGAAGGGCGAAAGAGAGAGAGAAAGAGAGAGAGAGAAAGAGAGAGAATCCCAAACCAGCCCCATCCAGCATCCATCCTGGGGAAATGACCTGGCCTGGGCTGGGCTTAGGTGGTGGACCAAGCCACCTATCGTTGTCCACACCATATGAAATGGTGGAGCACAAGCTGATGGTGGCCTGCCATCAGTGAAGGGGTGCATTTACCTTACAGAAACACATCTTGTGCTAAGATAATTTTGACATGAGAGCGAGAGAGAGGGCCACCTCTCTGCTAGTAGGAATTACAGGGTGCAAACAGGCAGTAATAGGGGTCGGCCCTGGTTTCCAGTGTTTTCTCCCTCTGCCTGTTCTATTCATTTGGGATATTTTCCAGGAGAAAAGGCTTCAATTCACTGGGAGAAAGTACAACACACATTCCTGAGATATCTGATGAACAAATATTATTTCATGATCCATCCTGCCAGCCACATTGTGTGCATGTGGTTTGGTTTCCCCTCTTGTATTTGGATGGCCTGGCTGGGTTGCCATCTGTCCCCTCCTTTGCTCTTCTCTGCTTATCTCCTTCCTCCTTCCCTCTTGTCCTTCTGTCTTTGGGCTCTGTATCTCTCTCCGCTGAAATGTTCACCCTCAAAAAGGAACTAAATTGTTTTTCAGCAGGTATCAGGGAGAAGGAGATGGGGGCAGGGAAGGAGAGAGAAGAAAGAGGAAGATGGGCAAAATTTAAATTCAAACTGACCTTTACCTAAAAGGGGGGGAAATGCCTTCTAGAGTGGTCACTGGGTTTGTCCCACCAAGAGGATGAGGGCTTCTGGGAATAATGTCCCTGGTGGGGCCCAGGAGCCCATAGGAGTTCCAGAACATCCCCATACCTCCTACTGCTTTCAGTCTTGGTCACCACAGCTTGTGCCTAATTTCAGGTTCAGTCACCCATTTCAATACACCAACTGAAAGAACAAAATTGATAACGGAAAGCAGAAAGGGGAGATTTATCCAATGTGGCCACGTTGGAGAAAGGGACACAGAGATCCAACACACCCTCCAGGTCTGTGTTTAGTGTCCTGAAGTTTAAACACAGGATCGAGGATATGCACACCTAAGCACAGCTAAACAAGCAGTCCTGGCTAATGTGTGGTCCCAACCACCTTTGACCCATCATCATCTGGGCTTTAGTATCCTGCAAGGTGGTCTGACAAGTTGTTAGAACTGTGTGCAATCCCCTTTGGGAGACAACTTGCCCCTTTGGTTGGGTGCCTTTCCTTCTTCTAGCATGAGACACCTAGAGAAATTCCGATTCTCTAGGTACACTGTTCCAACATTCTGAGAGACACAGCATCTCTTTAGAGTATGTTCATTTCTGCAGGCCGGATACACTAACCTCTTATTCCACAGTCCTAGCAGACCTGTGTCTTCAGAAGCCACCCAAGTACCTCATGTGTCTAATATGAGCATGCTCACAGACCCTGGCAATGTCTAAGTGGCCACCAGCTATTTCCAGCCCAGGACAGGCCATGTTAAAACAGCAACCAAGAGAAGGGAAAGCATTTCTGGATGGATTATCTGGTGACTGCCCAGGCTGAAGATGTCGACAAGCAGGTAAGATAATTACAGGCTCTTCCAAGAACCTCCTGGGAGTAATGACCAAAAATACAAAACACAAAAAAGGCATCTCACCACTCATAAAGCATAGCCATAAGCTTTGGACCTGTCTGGTCTCTCAGACTTCCTGGACCGTGCCTAGGATGAGAGATGAGCTAGGAAGGATCACTCAGGAAAAGCAGACATCCAGGAGGCACGCTTATTTACCAAGGACAAGATGTCTGCTTTAACATACCACAGAATGTCTGTGAGTAGTGCTATACTTTCCAAGTGTACATACATTTTGCATTTTCAGCAATGTGGAAAATTTCCCACATAACCTAAGGATGCCAGACAATGAGACTTGAGTCAGCATATACTCTGATCTGGCTCTGTTTTATCTCAATTTTATGTGTGGAATGCTGCAGGAATAAGAGCCAACATGCACTCAGGAACTCTTGGGCCCAGCACGTGCCAGGCACGCTCTGTTGTGGATGCTGTAGATGGAGATACGGAGCATACAGACAGAGGTCTATGCACGTGGGGTTTATGTTCTAGTGGGGGCTGTCCAGATAACCACAAACGCTGCACAAGGAAAGGGTTCTTCCCCTAAACTAGTTTTAAATGGTGTTCTAGGCTAGGGACTGCATAGACTGTCTCTTTAGACAGGGTGTTCAGAGACAGAGTGTCCACTGAACTGGGACCTGATGTGAGAATGAAGCTAACTGCAAAGATCCTGAGCAGGGCCAATGGTAGAGTGGTCAGAAAATTCAAGGAACCCAGAGGCTAACAGAGCCGATGTGGCAAAGAACAAAGAGGAAGTCAGTTAAAGCAGAACAACCCCAGAGTCCACCATGAGAGAAGCCTATCCAGCAAGAGGCAGATTCCAGCATCCGTCTTAGGGCCGATGGTGAACTAGAGGAATGACAGTCTAGGCCTGGGCCAGCAGTGGTGTGGTGTGAATCCTGCTGTGGCAAGCCTATACTAGAAATTAACTCTATGGGAATGAATCATAACAAAAGAAACACCCAACCTTATACTTACCCTGCCTTTGAACCAAAATGTTACTGAATGTCAGCCCTGTTTGGTTATCAATAAAGATCTTTGGAGAATAGGACCAAGAATGTAAACTGGTGTGGCCTCTGTAGAAACCAGCATGGACATTCCTCAAAACATTAAATACACAACCATCATGGGCTCCATCTACAGCAGTATGAAATGACTGCAGGTCACAATATTTCAAAGGTACCTGCATGTCCATGTTTGCTGAGGCACTAGTCACTATAGTTATCAACCCAACCTAGGTATTAACTAAGAGACCAAAAACACATTAAAATGTGGTATACTTGTCACAGAAGCCTCTTTTTGCAGTAAGTGGCAATTAACAAAGAGAACCACAACTGGTCATGGTGCATTTCATAAGAGACCACAGAATACTCCATCCTATATGAGACATATGTACCATACCATGCCTCAGGGACTATTGTGCAAGATGAGTGAAAGGCTGTAAGAGTCTGAAGTTTGGATGACTATAAGAAAATTGGTTTTTAGACACAGCAGACAAGCTGCTCATATGAATTCACAGCAGTTGAGACAGCACACACAAGCTCAAGAAAAAAATTCCAAAATAAAGTCCTTCCCGAATAGTACCACCCAATGGGGACCAAGTGTTCAAACCATAAGCTCTTGGGGTATATGTATCATTCAAGCCACATCTGGGTTTCTCCTAAATCTACAGAGTGAGTTCCAGGACAGACTCCAAAGCTACAAGAACCCTGTCTCAAGAAGAAAGAAAGAGAGAAAAAAAGAAAGAAAGAAAGAAAGAAAGAAAGAAAGAAAGAAAGAAAGAAAGAAAGAAAGAAAGAAAGCACTCCTTTGCTTTTGCTTTAAGGAAAATAAGATACATTAAGGCTGGAGAGATGGCTCAGTAGTTAGGCATACTTCCTTCACAACCACGAGGAACTGAATTTCTCTCCCAGCATCCTATAAAAATCAGGGGACAGTCACAGGCATTCCGTAACTCTAACAATGTGGGAAAAGAGACAGAAAAATCACAGAAGCTTGATGTCTGTCAGCCTAGTCGAAAAATTAGAGTTCCAAGTTCAGAAAAAGACCTTGCCTCAAAGGAATAAAGTGGAGAGGAATAGCAGAGGACACTTGATGCACACACATGCACATCACGATCCCTTGTATATAAACACATCTTTTTAAAATAGAAAATCATTTACTCTGATGCAATATGAATGACCATGGTCCAGGAGCACAAACTCAATTATGTAGATACTGAGCCGTGTGCTTTCATGGAAGACGTGGCATGAGCTCTATAGCTACAGAAGAGAGAAGATCACAAATCAATGCATTTGTTGAACAGACTGACAGCATTTGTCAGGTCTTAGAGCATTCTTGGTTTTAAAATCGATAGGCTGAAAACCAGCTAAGCAGAGCTAACAGTTCTAAGAATTACAACTCACAGCCACAAAACATTAGGTCAACCACAGAAGTTGAGAGTAAATGCCTTTTAAAGACACAAATGTGGCCAGAGATAACTTTGGCTCACGACCTGCGATATTCCATCATGAAATCACCACATTCTAGTCAGCCAAGGTCAACAGTCTTCAGGTGCCTGGTACAGATGGGGCTTTTTAAAAGAGCTTTGGCTCACAAGCCAGTGTTATTCGGTGAGTGGATAAGACTAATCCCCTGCAAGGAGCTCCAAGAAAATACAAATGGCAGAGCCATTCTGAACAAGGTCAGGACAGTAGAGGAGGCCAGGGCATTGCAGGGAGGGGGGCCTGACCTCCACAGCTCTGGAAAGAGCCTTTGAAAGCAAGATCATCTGGTGTGGGATAATTGTCTGTATTCTGTCAATCATGATTTAAATAAATGCTGATTGGCCATTAGCCAGGATGTATAGGTGGGACAACCAGACAGGAAGTAGAGGTGGAGTAAGGAGAATAGGAGAATTCTGGGAAGCAGGAAGCTCTCTCAGAACTCCTGCCCAGACCACCAAAGAAGCAGGATGTGACCTGCCCCGCTGAGAAAGGTACTGAGCCATGTGGCTAACATAGATAAGAATAATGGGTTAATATAAACTACAAGAGCTAATAAGAAGCCTGAGCTAATGGGCCAATCAGTTTATAATCTAATGTAGATTCTCTGTGTGATTCTTTGGGACCTAATGACTGTGGGACCTGGTGGGAAGACAGAAACCAAACAGGCCATCATGTGACAATCATCCCCACTGAAACTCAAGCAGGATTAATGTCCACCACAGTGAGAAGGGTCAGGGACAGCAGGTGGCAGGGCATGGTGTACAAAGGTGAAATTCCCTGTGGAAGATTATTAGTGTGCAATTTCTACTACATACCAGTTGCCCTGGATTTCCTTCTAAGATAGTCTTATTTTATAAACCCAATTGAGACATTTTATAGCAAGCATGAAACATCTGGTGTGACTAGACATCATGATCTCTCTACCAGAGACAAAAGCAATTAGGGACAGAGGACACTAATTGGGATAAACGGGATTCGAATTGGAAAGGAAGAAGTCAAACTTTCGTTATTTGCAGATGATATGATAGTGTATATAAGTGACCCCCAAAACTCTACCAAAGAACTCCTACAGCTGATAGATACCTTCAGTGATGTGGTAGGATACAAGATCAACTCAAAAAAATCAGTAGCCCTCCTATACACAAAGGATAAAGAAGCAGAGAGGGAAATCAGAGAAACTTCACCTTTCACGATATCCACAAATAGCATAAAGTATCTTGGGGGTAACACTAACCAAGAAAGTGAACAATCTATTTGACAAGAACTTTAAGGCTTTGAAGAAAGAAATTGAAGAGGACACCAGAAAATGAAAGGATTTCCCATGCTCTTAAATTGATAGGATCAACATAATAAAATGGCAATTCTACCAAAGGCAATCTATAGATTCAATGTAATCCCCATCAAAATCCCAACAAAATTCTTCACAGACCTGGAGAAAACAATAATCAACTTTATATGGAAAAACAAAAAACCCAGGATTGCCCAAACAATCCTATACAATAAAGGTACTTCCAGAGGCATTACCATCCCTGACTTCAAACTCTATTACAGAGCTACAGTAATGAAAACATCTTCATTGTTTGGCATATCTTCATATGGTATTGGCATAAAAACAGAGACATTGACCAATGGAATCGAGTATAAGACCCGGATATTAATCCACAAACCTATGAACACCTGATTTTCGACAAAGGAGCTAAAATTATACAATGGGAGAAAGAAAGCATATTCTACAAATGGTGCTGGCATCACAGGATGTCAACCTGTAGAAGAATGAAAATAGATCCATATCTATCACCATGCACAAAACTCAAGTCCAAATGGATTAAAGACCTCAATATAGATCCGACCACACTGAACCTGATAGAAGAGAAAGTGGGAAGTAGACTGCAACACATGGGCACAGGAGACCACTTCTTACGTATAACCCCAGTAGCACAGACAATAAGAGCAACAATGAATAAATGGGACCTCCTGAAACTGAGAGAAAACTTTCCCCCGACAGCTGGACGATTGTTCACTGTGGCCAAATGAGAAATCTGTTTCAGGGAACAGACAGGCTCGTCGCACCACATATTTTACCATTCTACACTGCTCTTTTGAATGCATTTATTAATCCTCAAAAAGAGCTTCTGTAAAGCAAAGGACACTGTCATTAAGACAAAAAGGCAACCTACTGAATGGGAGAAAATCTTCACCAACCCTACATCAGACAAAGGTCTGATCTCCAAAATATATAAAGAACTCAAGAAACTAGACATTTAAATTCTAAATAACCCAATTAAAAAGTGGGGTACTGAACTAAACAGAGAATTCTCAACAGAAGTTCAAATAGCCAAAAAATACTTAAGGTCATGTTCAACTTCCTTAGTGATCAGGGAAATGCAAATCAAAACAACTTTGAGATACCATCTTACACCTGTCAGAATGGCTAAAATCAAAAACACCAATGATAGCCTATGCTGAAGAGGATGTGGAGAAAGGGGAACACTCATCCATTGCTGGTGGGAATGCAAACTTGTGCAACCACTTTGGAAATCAGTGTGGCGATTTCTCAGGAAATTAGGTGTCAACCTACCTCAAGATCAGGCAATACCACTCTTGGGATTATACCCAAGAGATGCCCAATCAAACTACAAAAGCATTTGTTCAACTATGTTCATAGCAGCATTATTTGTAATAGCCAGAACCTGGAAAAAACCTAGATGCCCCTCAATGGAAGAATAGATAAAATGAAAGTGTGGCACATATACACATTAGAGTACTACTCAGCGGTAAAAACAATGACATCTTGAATTTTGCATGCAAATGGATGGAAATAGAAAACACTATCCTGAGTGAGATAAACCAGACCCTAAAAGATGAATATGGTATGTACTCACTCATTAATGGTCTCTAGCCATAAACAAAGGACATTGAGCATATAGTTCAGGAGCCTAGAGAAGCCAAATAATAAGTTGAACCCAAAGAAAAACATATATAGATCCTTCTGGAAATTGGAAGCACACAAGATTGCTGGGCAAAAGTTGGGAGCGTGGGTGTGGGGTGGGGGGAAGGGAGAAGGGGAAAGAGAAGGGAGAAGGGAAGGACTGGGGAGAGCTTGGGTGAGTGGGAGGGTTGAGATGGAGGAAGGGCGGATATAGGAGCAGGGAAGAAGGTATCTTAATTAAGGGAGCCATTTTAGGTGTGGCAAGAGACTTGGCTCTAGAGGGGAGCCCAGGTGTCCACGGGGATGTCCCCAGCTAGGTCCTTGAGCAGCAGAGGAGAGGGTGCCTGAACTAGCCTTGTCCCATAGTCACACTGATGATTATCTCGAATATCACCATAGAACCTTCATCTGGCAATGGATGGAGATAGAGACAGAGACCTACATTGGAGCACTGGACTGAGCTCCCAAGGTCCAGTTGAAGAGCAGAAGGAGGGAGAAGATGAGCAAGGAAGTCAGGACCGTGAGGTGTTGGTCCACCCACTGAGACAGTGTGCCTGATCTAAGGGGACCTCACCAAATCCAGCTAGACTGGGACTGAATGAGCATGTGATCAAAGCGGACTCTCTGAATGTGGCTGACAATGGGGGCTGACTATGAAGCCATTGATAATGGCACTGGAACTTATTTCTCCTGCATGTACTGGCTTTTTGGGATACTAGTCTGTTTGGATGCACACCTTCATAGGTCTGGATGGAGGGGGGAGGGCCTTGAACTTCCTACAGGGCAGGGTACCCTGCCTTCTCTTAAGACTGGAGGGGGAGGGAGGAGAGGGAGTGGGGGAGTGGGAGGGGAATGGGAGGAGGGGAGTAAGTGGAAATTTTGAATGGAAAAATAAAAAAAAGGAAAAAGAAAAGAAAAGTAAGTGACTAAAATAAAACTTATGTCTGGAGACACAGTTCAGAAATAAAAGGTCTGATCAGCAGGGGTGAGACAATGAATTCAAGTCCCAGCGTCCCAGCACTACAAAATAAATAAACAGATTTTAATACTTGTTTTCAAAGTGGTTTCAATTTTTTACAAATAGCTTGTAGAAAAGAAAAAAAAACACGTGATTTTAAAACAATCGATTGTCTGAAATATCTCTACCCTGAGACAATGATTTTGAACCCTGTGCATTCACAGAACCTTGTCTTGTTAGTGGTGATTTGACTGCAGTGATAGACTTGTGATGCCAGAGGGCTTGCTGGGAGGGGCACAGATGGTTGTTGGTAACAAGAGGCAGGAGACTGCTGAACTCTGGGGCTCATCACGGTGCATCTCAGAGGGATGCTTTTATTCTCTTCTCTCTCTCTCTCTCTCTCTCTCTCTCTCTCTGTGTGTGTGTGTGTGTGTGTGTGTGTCTGTCTGTCTGTCTCTCTCTCTCTCTCTCTTCTCATTCTAGTCTCCCAGGAGCTATGTGGCCTTTGCTTTCTACCTGCTCCTGTTCTGTGTCTTTTGTTGAGTCATGGTACAGCATGGCTTCTGTCCTGGGATTCCTACACCACTGGGCACCCATGTTGGCTACTCTCTGTATTCTTGGATTCTGATTGTATCCTCAAGAGAAGGAATCTATCTAGCTGTATTCTGTTTAGCTTTCCACGTTTTGTCTGGTCAGTTTGGCTAGACTAAAATAGAGTCCCTGATACAATATTCACCATCACTTGAAATGATTCAGGAGGTTGGGGCCAACTGGCATGTCCCTCATGGGAGAAAATAAGCAGGAGTCCTGGCAATCTGAGAACTACGGAAGGATGGAGTCATCTCTGCTGGATGACAACTACCACCAGAACAGGACAACAGCAGAGAAGAGGGTAGCCACCACAACCTCTGAAAGTTGTAGAATAAAGGATCAGAACATATATTAAAAAGTATGCTTCTCTACACTGTAATAACCTAAAAATGAAATTTTAAAATTAGCTCTATTTGTTACAGATGAAAAATAGGATACTTAGTAATAGGTTTAACTAGAATTGTACAGGAAGGCAAAATAAAATAAAAATCTCACTGAAATAAGTGACAGAAGACTTGAGCAAATGGACAGATATCCCATGTTCCTGGATTGGAGAACTCAGTTGTGATGGTCATACTACCCAAAAAAATCTACACCTACATTAATTTATGAACTTTACAGATGTTCTTTGTACTTAACTAACAGGGACAAAAAGGAAGAAAAGAAAAAAGACACCAAAACCTAACAGTTTCCACCTCATTTTGAGAAGAAAAAAAAACAACAACCAGAGATCCTTGACCTCTATGGTGATATGCTGAGCCCTTAGCAACTGTTCCAGGCTCACCCCCCATCTCCCTTTAAATATCAAACTTCCAGGTAAGGGCTCTAATAAAAGAACATGATGGAATCAGGTATTTAGTATTTATGTAAATGAAAATTATTATGCAAAAAGGGAGTGGGGAATCAAATTTCCTTTTGTTCCTACAGGATAGTCCTAAGCTAAAAGCAGACACTTGATAAGCATCAGTGCAAAAGTAGCCAACTCTTACACCTGAGATCTGCCTGGTGTGGGATACACTATCCTTCCTTCACTGCCAAGTCCAGCATAGATGTTTGGACTTCCTTCTGGAAACTTCAGAGGGATACATTCTACAAATAGTGTCTCTTTCCTTTTATGGTAGCTTGATGTCATATCCTTCTGCCTCAACGCCCTCGGTAGAATCAGGCACACAGATTTCAGCCTCTGGAGATTCTATATAAATTCCTGTGATTCTGGAGAGACAAACTCAAGGATACAAACAAGGAATAACAACGTGGAGGCAGTCATGGAAACTGCAAAGAAGCAGGCAGCTCTAAATTGCTGCTAGGCACCCTTCAACTCTGGCAAGACACTGATGCCTCAGGGGAGGTGTGCAAAGGCTGTAGTCCTGCAATGCTGCTCCATCCAGGGGTAATGCAGACGCCTGGTCCCAGAGGCCTCAGCTACACAGTCAGCCCCTTAGAGACTGCTCAGGGTGGAAAAAATGCCCCTTCCAGAAGCATGATCCTTTCTAGGAGAAGCACCAAAAAACTTCTTAATATCAAGGTATGATAACCTGTGTCTCTTGCCTCTCTAAAACAACTCTGAAGGATCTTCCAAGTATCAAAATTCCACAGTGGGATGGAGTCTCAGAAGAGCTGATATCAGAGGCCACTTTTCCCCTCCCCATCATCTATCCTTCCCACCCCATCACCGAGCTGATCTCAGGAACATACTTCATATGGGGTTTTGCCCTCTCTTCCCATCTCAGGGTCTACCTTGCTGAAAGCCCAACCAGCATGTCTTCTGTTGCCCAGTATGGAATGCTTTTTCCTGCTGTCTAAAGAGATGTGTTACAGTACCCCTGGCTGCTACATATGTCTTTCTGGCAGCCAAAAACATGGTTCTTTGTCTTTGCATCTGCCCACCCTCTTAATTACCCAAAACCCACTATAGCCTTGTTAGCAGGGGCTTGGCAATGTTTGTTGATCTTTACACAGGCAGGCTTACTGGCCATAGTGAGACAAGGTAAGCACCAAGACACACATCTAAGGATAATGAACCACCATCTTGAGCAAAATTCATAGCCCCTGTGGGTCTCTGTTATCTCCACTATGAGAATGAAGAAATGGACCAATTGTACCTAAAGCTGACTCCAGTCATAAAAATGATTGTTTTTGCGCTTGAACTAAGACTATCAAGTAGAAACCACTTTTATCTTCACAGGATTGGTGCATCTTATCCTCCTACTGATGCTGCCCACTCCATTTAGTCATTGTACCTGAAATATCCAATAACTCGGACACTTTCAGGGCCAACGGGGTTTCTGAGAGAATTGAGACGGACAGAGACTAGTGTGTGAGCTCACATACCTTCCCAGCCTTCCCCCAAAGAGGAAAGGGTTAAGGATGAAAGAGTATGTTTCCTTTCAGCACCCCCAGCTCTAAGTAGCTCTTTCCTTAGCAACAAAACAGAGTGGCTCAATGCATGCTTTAATTTTCCCCCCCCAATTAGAGTCATTCTGGCATCTTGCTGGGGCTAAATGCCAATGGAGGCAGTCACCAGGACAGGCGGACCCAGGAGCTGTGGACTATTGCTCTTTCTCTTCCTCCACCTCTCAGGGAGACAATGGCAGGATCCAGTTGCTTATCTGCTTGCGGCCTGGTCTGGTTGCTGTAGGGCCACAGGGCCCTTAGCACTGTCTTTCTGCCTTGTTGGGCAGACAGAGGGAGGTTCATTGAGACCTGAACAAATGACATAAGTTGCCAACCCTCAGTGTTCTTACCTGAAGAATTAGAGGTATCAAACCTTCTCCCACTAATGAACAAGGAGGAGTAAATTTCAGAAGGTAAGAAGCATACAGGATGGCCTTCCCAAAGACCAGCCACAGGCATCATTGTCTCTACTCTCTGAACTTGGACTCACAGGTCTGGGATCGCTTACCAGGACTCTGGTGTCTTCCTTCCCCTACAATCATCTTCTGCTGACAATATAATCCTCATGGGTATTTATGATGGAGAAACACTTTTTCCAAAATTTGGATTGTAGGACCCACTTCTCTGATTCCTGGCTAGCTGGCTATAAACACATTATTGTTGTTGAGTCTCTTGCTTTCTCAGTCGGCAGTAGGTCTTTGCAATCCCATCTCTCAGGGACGAGTGTGAGAGTCAGAGTAATTTAGCCCCATCCAGCTTATTGGCAACTGTGTGGACAAACCTTTCCAAGGGATTGGTGGGACACAGCAAAGATCAAGGAAAGCAGCAGGGCTGTGCACGAGGGTCAGGAGTGAACTGGAATGACCTCTTGCAGTCCAGTCCCTTCCCTCAGTCTCTTTCCAGATCCTGGACCACACACTGTGTGCTGTAGTTCCATAGCTGCATTGGGTAGAAGTGGGGAAACTAAGGAGCAGAGAGCCACCCAGGATTCCCCAAGGACCCCAGAACGGACCCTTCCTGAAGCACTGAGACCTCCCCCTGGTACTGATCCTAACTGGAGGTGGGCAGTCCTCCTTCCTGAGGTGAGGGTCCTAGAATAATACTGTCCCCAGTTCAAGGAACAATGCAGTGGCAGCTGCACAGGGAAGATATGATAGAGTCTTCCTAACAATAGGGCTGGATGAGTATCACCTATATATCTATTGAATGGAAAAAGAGGAGAGAGGATTCTACCTTGGGACAGGCAACCATAGTGATCTTGCTGCAGCAGGGGCCCCTCTGTAGCAAAGATCTGCTGCAATGAGCCTCCCTGTGCCCTGTGCTAAGTGGCTGAAGATGTGTGGCTTGAGGGCCTCGTATCTTTTGCAGAAAACTCCCTTTGTATGACTGACACTTTTCTGAAGCCCCAATCTAAAAGCGTCCCTGTCTTCCTGAGGCCCAGTGAGTTTTCCTTGCCTGTCCTCTTCAGCACTGCCCTTTATCCACTCATCCTCAGTAGCCGCTGTGTCTCTTAGAATGTGAGTAACCACATTTATCAAGCACCCATTGTGTGCCCAGGCTGGAGATTAGAACCCTGTGGTAAAGTGAGCCCATCCCATTATTCATATGAGAAAGGAGGCTTCACGGGCTTAGTGAGGTTAGTTAGCTAGTAGATAATGGGTCTGCAATTCAAGCTCTCAGTATTTGTGCTCTAACATGCTTTGTTTGTTTGCTTGCTTAGCTTTGCCATGGCAGGTGGTCTGTGGGTGGACTGAAGGGCTTCTGGAGTTTTGAAACATGCTGGCCTGTTGGACCACCAAAGAAGCTGAAATAGTACAGTTCTGCTTCCTTGGCTGTCGATGTCTTCCTCAGAGGGGTTCCTAGAGTCACTCTGGGTGATGAGGAAAACAGTAACTGTATTTCACAGGGGTGAAGACTAAGGGACAGCAAGGATCATTTGCCTCGGGACCTATAGTTATGCCAGGCTTAGGTAGGACTGGATCTACTCCCCTTTCTTTGGATCAGAGTTGCAGATCCTCATCAAGTATGTGAGACCTCAACTCTATCCTCACATTTGCATCTCCAGTCAATTATCCAGAGACAATTCTTCAAGCAGAGGAAAGTTAGGCTATGGTGGGGTAATGAACACAGGTTTCAGACCTGATGTTCCAGGAACAGACGCGGAAGCACTCACCACGCACTGGGATGTATCAAGCACAGACATGCGTCTACCCACAGAAGCAACATCATAAGAAACCAACAGAGCAGAACTTCCCTCTCCAGATGGGATTCAGGTCATTCCCCATTCACTGCACAATGTTTTCACTTTACTAGAATCCCCATACAATCATTCTGATTTTCAACTTCATCATGGTACACAGTAAGTTCCATTAGGGATTCAACATCTTATCATAAGGTCAGGTGCCCACAACATTGCCCAACTATAGGCTAGTGTCAACTCCTGAGCACTTTTAAAGTACCCTAGGTTAAACTATCATGGACAGTAGATTATATAGAGAAAGGCATTTTTTTTTTACAGAAGGAATTTTACTATTGATTTTCTTTCTCTTTTTTTCTTAAGTTTTTTGAATTTTATTTTATATATATGAATGTTTGCCTGAATGCACATAGGTGCACCACATACATTCCTGGAGCCTGTGAAGGTCAGAGAGGCCATTGGATCCTCTGGAAATAGAGTATAGTTTGGTTTGTTTTCGAGCTGTTCAATGCCAAAAAAATCAGTAAGGAAATGAATGAAAGAGCAATAGGTGTGTGAAAGGATGAAGGGCGGATGAGTGATGCCGGAAGATGTAGCCTGTTACGTAAATGTTTCAATCACAAAGTTCTTTGATTCCTACAGGGAAGGGACTTTGTGGGTATTTTTAAATGAAGGATCAGTTAGGAGCCAAAGGAACAGAATGATTTTATCTATGGCTTAAAGATATTGAAGGGCCCTCTATGTCCTCAGGTAAGAAGTTCTTTACCCTAGGTCAGTCCATCCAGCGGAAGGACTAAAGTTATGCAAACACCAGGCATACGTGATCTGTAACTCTTGCAGCTTCTACAATCCCAGCAAACACCCTAAGCAGACAAGTCCTAGGCTTTGAAAAAAAGCAATGCACAACGTGAAAGAATGCAGGAGTAGGGTTCGGAGAAGAGGTAGCCAACTCCTGTTTGCATGTGAATCTGGCTTAAGATCTCGGGCAAATGACAGAACTTCTCTATACATATTTTCCTTAACTATGAGATAGGACTGTCACTTGTCCTGCCTATCATTTTTATAAATGCTTGTGAGTTTCAAGCTGTTTGACATAATTTGAAGTGACCCATACCTATCCTTTAATGTTCGAAGAAGACTGCCAATCATGTTTGGTACCATGGATACTTAACAGCTATAGTTTTTGTTGCTTTGTTATTATTACGACTCCTATTGTTGGAATCTGTATTCCAACACTGTACTAACCTAGCTTTTACATGGACTCTTCATTCTGTGCTCTTTGCTACCATAAGCCTGCTTCCCTCCTCAAGCCAGTTCAGTTAAAGAATCTAATATTTCTGACAGAGGTTTCCTAAGAAGTCCTGATTGATATTGTCCATCTTGTCCCCGCCACAGGACAAAATAAATCCTCTGACACAACTTATCCACGATCTTGAAAACTATTATTTTTGTTTGTTTCTGTTCATTTGTTTTGTTTTTGCCTTGATTATCCCTTTTGCCCAGAATTCTACCCATCAGTCTACATTCTGAGTAAAACCACTCTTTTCTAGGAAAAACATGTGTTAAAAGAAGTATGATCCCAAGCATGTAGCTGGATCACCCTATGAGAGGCCTTTATCTCACATACATTGCAGCATGAAAACAATACCCCTGAATGCCAAGCAGTCCAATGTTCAGAGACCATGGTGAATGGATCACCAACACCTAACCTCCCATAGAGGAAACTGCATTGCCTGGATGCCCCCATAGAGGTGGCAGTTATTCAATTCTATATCCTGGTGCTGAATGAGAGGCATCAGCTAATCTTTGGAGACAACTGAATCTAGTCCTTTTTGCTTTTACAGAGGAGGAAATAAAATGTCACTAAATGTCAGGGTCAACAGAGATTGACATACCAGGAGATGAGACATTTCCATGGAGCCCTAGAGAGTGTAAATATGACTGAAAGGATAGTATAGGAGGTGGGGAAGTCAGAGAATGAGAAATAGAGAACTCCAGGATATTCTCCTGGAATGTCCACCAAGCAGTTCATTTCCACACACTGACAGCATTTCATCTGAAAACTCAATACTTTGACTCAAGTGTTTCAATTTTCAGATGAAGAGGTAAAATCTCCCCAAATGCTTGACTGAGGTCAGACAGCAAAGTCAGCACTGACCTGGGATCCCAACCATGAAAACCAGGGACTTAGTGAGACATTTATTCATCTGGGTCACTAAGGGTGCTGACAAGTGGGACAGAGATGCAGCAGTAGGGATTTCTCACTTCTAAGATTCTAAGACTATTTGATGTGATTAGAGACAGACTTCTCAACAATTGTATCAGGAAACCTACATATTCAAATGACCCTCACATGACACAAGACAATTTAGACTATAATTTTGTCATGAAGTGTCAAGGAGATTTGTGAGGACTAAGGCATCCATGATGACTGTTACTATTAATGCTATGACTGCCACCAAGCTGGGCTGACAATTTTAAGGAGGCCAGTTGTCATTCTAAAGTGTCACCTTCACAGCTCCATCACCAGCATTCTTTAAACTCATTCTGGATATTGATTCTCTATAACAGCTTGATCTAGTAAGAGTTTTATCTGGTGAATAGTTTGAAAGATTCTATAGATAATTTTCAGGGAGAGCCTTTCCCTATATGTGAGATAAACTTTGAGCAAGGAAAAATAAGGGTACTGGGAATCCCTGTGTAACTATCCTGGTAGTAAAAGGAGACACTGGCACCCCTCCTTTGGGCAGTCAGACTACTGAACAATGCATGCCAAAGAATTAAAATTTCCTAAGAATCCCATGTGGGTAGAAAGAAAAGGCTAAATTCCTGGTGCCAGTCAGAGAAGGAGCTTGCTGCCCAAGAAAAGATTTTACACAGTTCAGATATCTAACAAGAGCACCTGGCAGGTCATTCCTGAGTCCAAACAATTATGAATCAATGATGTATAGAACTACATCTTGACTAGGACCATTTATTTACATGTAAATTTTCCCGTTCTAAAGCAAAACATCTTATCAGCACCCCAAAGATCAACTTGGGGAGCCATTTGGCCTCTCTATTTGCTCCTCTTCCCAGTGTGACCACACTGAGTTACCTCTCTTCTCTGCTTCTCACTATCATATGCCTCTTTAATTGGTATATTGAGGGAATGTGGCCATGCCTAGCTTGTGGGGACTGGCAGAGCCCAGGCTTTGAGCCTACAGCAACTCTGGTAACATGCATGGGTAGAAGAATAGAAAAGAGATGTCTGAGGTTCCTCACAAAGCTTCTGGAACACACAAAGCACCTTTTCCACTCCTTCAGGTCAGCCAAGAACTTTAATAAAATTTACAAAGCAAAGTCCAAAGGATAGGAGCCATGTGTTTTCCGGTCCCTGTGCAATTAAATCAGAAACCCACGGGAAGATGTTTGTCCTTGTGAATGTACAATATTTGTGCAGTCCCAGGACTCAGCCCCAAGGTCAAAGTAAGCCCCTGATTGCATGGCTACTGATGAACAGATTAATATTTTACTTTGCTTGTATTTGTTGGCAAGAAACCTTCAGCCATGTAATAAGCCCTGACTGGACTGCATGGAAACACAGCAATGATCTGTTCATTTCTTTTTAATTCATAATCTATGTCAAATCTGCTTACTTTTATTTTTATAGACTTTATTTTGCAAAGCAAGTTTAGGTTCATTGAAAAGGAGGGCGAAATCATTTTTAAAATATAAAGTGCATTGGAATTAACACCCCAACACGAGGCCCAGTGAAAAATGACCAAGCATGCAATTCAGTCATCTGTGTCTTATTCCCTCTGCCACTCAATGCACATGTGGTAGCCTGTGATGTACCAGGTTAAGGAGGACTGATGCTCAGCTATCCTGGATCCAGAAGGCCACACAGTCTCTCAAACCAAGGGTGTTCTAAATACCCTCAGCACAGGCTTGGGAGATTTGGGCACTAGTATAATCACCCTGTGTCAGGGACCACTAAAACTTAATGTGCAGGGAGTGTGAAGGGGCTCTGTCTTGCACTGAAGCTGCGTGACTTATCTGACCAGTCCGTTGTACTTGTGGCTGAGGTGGCCTTCCTTTGGGCAGAACATCTGGGTTGGATGAACGCAGTAACCCAAGCCCTTGGCACCACATGGGAAAAGTCTTCTCCATTCATTAGGATTCTACAACAATCTGGATTGACCGACTGCTCCTTCAACCCCCACCTAGGGACCCAGGGTGAGCCTTGTGTAAGTCAACAGAGAGAAGATACAATGGAAATGGCGCTGTCTTGGTCTGTTGTCGCTAAAGCAAACCACTTGAGACCAAGTGATTTATTAAAGAAAGAGGTTTGTTTAGTCCAGATTCTGCAGCTGGGATTCTATGATTTATTTAGCAAAGGCCTCACATGGTGCCATGGCATAGCAGAAAAACGGGAGGGCACAGAACGTATGAGAGAGAGAACACACAAGAGTGGCACCTGGCGTCTTAACAAGCCTGTCTTGGTGAGTAATTGATTCTCAGGAGAAAGACCTCATGCACATCTGCTAGAATCAACCCAGTTCCCTCGTCCTGAAAGAACAGCCCTAATCCCTTCAGGAGGGTGGAGCTCCATAACCTAATCACTGTCTTAAGGTCCCACCACCTATCTACTGTTATATTGATGACCAGTTTTCAGCATGAGCTCTGGAGGGGACAAACAACACTGACACAATGAGCAGACACTTTGAGTCATAAGGATGGAGCAAAGAGTCTAAGACCTGGCCTCCCAGGGTAAACAAAACATGGTGTGTGTGTTGCGGGGGGGTCCCTTCTGGAGGTGGAGAGGGTGGGGAGGGGCAGCTAGAAGAAGAGGCAGTGACATCATCCAGTGGAGACCAGGGGCAATGACATCCAGTGGAGACCAGGGCCATGGTAGGTCGGCCTGAGCCAGCAGATGTCACAGCTTTCTGGAGCTGAAGCACTAAGTCCTAGTAGGCAGTGGGGACCTGGCAGGAAGCAATGACAACTGACTGGACTTGACAGACTCAGAAGCACAAATGAGGGGACCTTAAAAACCTACCAGAAGCTAGGCAGTTGTGGTGCATGTCTTTAATCCCAGCACTTGGGAGACAGAGGTAGGTGGATCTCTGTGAGTTTGAGGCAAACCCCTGTCTCAAAAAACCAAAAGAAACACAAAGAAAGGAAGAAAGGAAGGAAGAAAGAAAGAAAGAGAGAGAGAGAGAAACGAAAAACAAAAACAAAAAAAACCTACTAAAAATTCTGGAGGTCTGAAGGAAGCCAACATCCTTCAGGAATGGGTAGAGAAAAACCCTAGAATAGGGGTAACTCTTAATGGTCACTGCCCAACTGATGGTAATGTGACTTTGCGTTATCAAGTTATTAGCTAAGATGATCTTTGAGACCAGACATCTCCAAATCCTACTGTTCTTCTTGTGAGCCATGTCACTGCCATAGGTGGGTCATTTCATCCCCAGTTTCTCCATCTATTCAGTGGCAATAAATACACCACTTCCTGCTGTATCTTAAAACTAAATGAACTTTAACATCAAGGACCTAACACAGCATCCACCTCAAATCAGGAACACTGATATCAGGTGGGTGGGGATGGAGAGACACAAGTAAAATACAAAGAATATTCAGTTTCAGAGGACAAGCGCCATGAGGAAGAAAGGGCAATGGTAGGGACAAATAACCAAGAAATGAAGCTCAAAATGGCTCCTTCCTTCTCTCAACCTAGGTACCTTCTCGACACTCCTATACAGAGGCCTCACTCTCGACTCCCCTTTGCCTCATATATGTCTCTCTGTATACATCCTCCATACCTACTGGAATGCTGAGCTCAGCTGCTCAGGGAGCCCAAATGTCTCATACCATTCCCCCAAAGACCTTCTCCATAAATAAAACAGGCAGTTACATTGTATACAGCACCGAAGGGCTTGCCAAGGATAAACATCATAATATTGTTCACATTTGAGCTGGAAAGTTCACCAAATGATTCCTGTTTTTCAATCTGATTGTTACCACTTGATAAGTCAGCTAGCTTATTTTTATTAACAAAATCTCTGTGTTCCTCTGGCTACTGTGATACTTTACTGAATTAACGGAGATTGGAGGCAAAAAACTGGCCACAAAGGATACCCAGGCTCACAACAAGTTTCTATTAACAGACTAATTAAAGTGGGCTTTGATGGTTTTAGGAAGTGTGGCCCCATCTGGGTGTGCAAACAAGGGCTTCTGGGTCATGGGAGAACTAATAATAGCCTCTCTTGGCCGCACTTTGGAGGGGAGCCTTAACTCATTAGGCCTCTGGTAGCATGCATTGTTCAGCCCGCAGAAAAATATTTTTGTTTTGAAGCTTATTAAACTGTTTTTGCTCTCTCATGGCAGGAGCATACTCCCTCTCAACCCCTTACTACTTTAAAGTTTCCTAAATGACCCTCATGGAAAATTCAGAAGGTCAAAACAATCAGAAGACCAAACAACAAAACATGATTCTTGTCACTCTCCTGATGCCAGCCACGAAGAGCCTGGATGCTGTGCTGCTTGCCTTGGGTGCTCCTGGGGAATACAGCTCTAGCTAAGACATGCTTCCTCCTGGTCAGCTTCTGAGTAGGATTTCTGGTATAGAAATCTGAGGGATGTTATAAAAAGCCACTTAAAGCTTGGCGGTGTCTTGAAAAACAAAAATAAAAAAAAGCCACTTAAAATAAGGCCTTGAAGTGGGTATAAACTTTTATTACCCACAATGGACAATGTTTAGACAGACCACTCAGAGATCACTTAATTATCTAGAGGCGTGCACCTGTATGATTTGCCTTTAAATTATTATTTGAGGCAAGGCATAGGGATTGCATGATATTCTAAGGGGCTAATCTAGCAGTGGCATCTATAATATCTATTCCGTAGGAAAATAATCCCAAATATTACAAGTTTATTGTCCTTCATGACATTAGTCATTCAGTGATGTCTCTATCAGCAAACTTACTTAAGGATATTTTGGGTTTGATTGGTTTAGTGTTTTGAGACAGTATCTCATTATGTAGCCCAGGTTGGCCTCTAACTCATAGTGACCTTCCTGCCTCAGTCTCGCAAGGTTTAAACAATGGGTATGTGCCATCACAATCAGCCTCAAGATTTTGTGTGTCTGTGTGTGTGTGTGTGCATGCGTGTGTGTGTGCATGCATATATATGTGTGTGAGAGAGAGAACCCACTCTCTCTACTTTGAATCAGCTTGTCCTTCCTACTAAATTTCTTACTAATGAGATAACAAGGACATTTGATATTCATTCTGAGTCTTGCTTTTAATTTTTTGAAGAATAAAAAAATTACAAAGTTGGTGCCTATATGTTAGGCTCATGAAAGGAGCAGAGACTGAATACCTGTTAAAGAGGCACAACTAAGAAATACCCACATTCTTTCTTTCCCAAAAGCATCTTACTGCATAAAACTGTGTCCCCATGTGCTTGGAGAAGACACCAGTCACCTGCTCTCTATGACAAGCTCACATACCTGCTCAGTTCTCTTTCTTTGCCATACTTATGATTAACTGAACAGATTCTCTAGCTATTCCAAAGAAATTGCCTGACAAATTCTAGGTCTGAATGAGCCAAACATCAGTTGTCTCCCTTTCCCCAGAACTAACCTCTGGGGGAAAGGGGGAGGGTACAGGAAAGGAGCACCATCCGTTTCTTGTCAACTGCCCTGTCCGGCCACCTGTTCATCTCACTTCCCATAATAGTTCTTTGCAGCCTGCTCACTCCTCCCTTTCAATGAAATTTTCTTTCTGCCCATGTGACCTTGGAGATATTTGCTGTATGGTTTGAACATGAAACGTCACCATGGGCTCCTGTGTTGAAAGCTTGGTCTCCACTGGTGATACTATTTTGAGAAGCTATAGAAACTTTAGGAGGTGTGGCCTGGTTGGAGGAAATAGGTCAGAGGGGGTGTGGCTTTGGAGCTTAAATCTAGCCTCTCTGACTCCTGCCTACCAAAAGTTTGTTACTTAAGTTGTGCTGTCGGGTATTTACTGCATCATAGTAATAAAAGGTACTATAACACTGCAGACCTCATATCTGAAACCTCTCTCTCCTACACTGGTCTCCCTTCCTATTACAGTACCATAGTCTTTTCCAGTGAAAGTCTATTTCCTTGAGTCCCAAGACATGCCTATGTGACCAGCTTCTGACTGCCAAAGGAAAATGGCCCTAGCTGAAGCTTCCACTATAGCCTCATCATCCCAACGCTGTCCTGCCTCTCCAAAGGATGTAGACATGTATTCTACTTGATTCCCAAGCTATCACAGAGCCTTGTATCCCCCAACACTAATAAAATCCTGCCTACAAAACACATTTCAATCTCTTGCCCCCCCCATTTCTACTAGTAGCCTGCTCTAGACCCTTTTCACTCATAGACAAAGACGCTTGTCAGTTTATCAAAATTCAGGATCTCTCCAGGAACCTTGTGCCAGATTCCAGGAAAGATAATCTGTATCTGAACATGGCTTTGGGGAGATGAACATGACATTCCAATATGAAAGGTGCCACTACAGAACAAGGAGCAGTGGCCCGGGACTGTTCTATATCCTTGCTCACCCATGGCTTCTCATACAAGGGATCTTGTCCAGGTAGAAGGTCTTCTAGGCTCCCAGTGCTTTTAAAGGACAGCGCCAAATATGAACATAAACACTCATAATTGCCTTTTTCTTTGCCAATCAACTTCCCTCACTAAGTAGCCAGGTCTTTTACAGCCACAGTTCTCATTTTCTTTTTATAGAGATGCTTTAGTTAATCTCTGCAACGCCCTTTCCACCTTGCAGGAAAGCATTAAAAATGCATGGCTCAGCTGCCTCCCATTTCAAAGTCGTTGTGGCTAGATTGTACCACTGCTCTGACTCTTGGCACTGTTCTTTCCCTTGAGGAGGAGACATTCAAGGTCTGGCAACCCACACTTGCCTCACTGAGATAGCAAGCTCCTGTCTTCTAGCTTCTTTCTATCACTCTGCCAGTTGGCCTGTTTGCCTTCATCTCCTCCTCCTCAGGTTGGCCTCTGCAAAGAAATTCATGCCTGCGAGGAGAGGTTCTAGAGGGGAAAATCCCCAATACAATCGCCCGTTGTCTCACCAGCTTCAATCAGGGTGCAGGATTACAGGAAAGGAAGCTCCTAGGGTGGTGGACAGTCCTGTCTAGTACAAGAAGCCTGATTCTTAGTCCAGTTTGACCATTAATTTCTGACCTTCTGTTATCTCAGCTATAAAACAGAGTAATGTTCTTAAGAAGTAGTTCAAACATGAGTATACATCCAGGGGAGATTGCTGAATCTCACCTGACCAGGTCACCCCTCATGGTTGGCAACAGAGACAAGGAAATATGTTAGTGTTCTGTAGAAATCTCAGTCTCCTAAAACCTGTCACATGCCCTATTCTACCAGGAATAGAGCTTGCCAGAGAAGGGTCCTCACCAGTAGATCCCTGGAACCTAATGGAAAGTGAAACCATTAGCTCAATTATAACAGCCCTGAACTAAAGCCAGGGTGCAGAGCCAAACCCTGGCAAGCCCTGGGTATGCTTCGAGAATAGCTCCCTGCAGCATGCCCATGGCTTAAAAACACAGTTCATTTCACCAAACAGAGCAGATCCCTCTGACACAAACTTTATGGGCTCTGACCTTACTCCCCCTTTTGCGAAGCCTACACCACATTTAAATAAGCATAAAATAAACATGACTCAGGTCAGCTGCTCCACAGAGAATCACTGTCTCAAGTCAAAGCCTCTAGTGCTCACTGGTTTCTGAACTACCTTTTCAGGGGCTCAGGAATTTAGACTCTTTAGAGACTTGAAACTGCATTGTATGGAGAGGAAAGGAAGCCTGGGGAAGGGGGTTCAGTGTACTCAGAAAGGCTGTGAACAATGGATTCTCACCTCCCTGGTACATCTAGTCACTGCTATCAGATATTGATTTGAAATTATTAAACAAAGAAAGATCATTTATCATTTTTCTGTATTTATTAACAGAAATACAAAGAACCCACAGAAGGAGAATAGTTTCAGCAAGCGATATCCAGATCCACAGAGGCAAGGGCATATACACTTTCAGGAATTTCCAGGGTTCAAGCTAAGCCAAGGGAGAAATCAGCTCTGTCAGCAGTCCTGGGTTACTATTTTCACTGTTTAACCTCTGTGATTCACCTAATTACTCTAAGATTCAGGGTTCTGCATGTCTAAACCAGCATGGGGACAGCCATCTTGTTGTCCTATGTGACATCAGAGTGATGCTTGTCATATTGTAGCCCTCAGTTTGTTGAGTATATGGATGTCTTTAGGTAACAATACTCTCCACCCTATAGGTGGTTAAAAGGACTCATTGGAAAAACATGAAAATTTTGAGTGTTTTACCTGACAAACAGTTAATACTCAGTGTTTTCTATTACTACTGCTCTACATTTTTATGTGTGAGTCTCATGTTGAATTCTACTGTTATCTATAGCAATGGGGTGGAGTATCAGTGAGTTGGACACTAAGTTTGTGTCTGACTAATACTAGCTTTAAAGTCTCATGTATGTGTGATATGCATTCACACAAAGCAAGAGGAAGCCACTCTAGATAAACAGTGACTTGATGAAGGAGGCAGAGGAAATGGAACCCGTACTGCTTCCCTGCTGGCCCTAGTAAGGTCAGATCACACATCAACTCTCAGGTCAGAGTCTCATGCCTACCGTTTCTACACTGCACACTGTGCATGCCACCAAAAGATGCCTGAGTACTGACCACAGATGGAACAGTTCTCCTAGAGGCACTGGCTGCCTTCCAGGGCACAAGACTTCCAAGGAACACAATGATAATGGAAATTTCCATGAAAAGTAGAAAGTCTGCAAACTAAAAGAAATTCTTAGGCAAGCTACCAAAGTGCTTTGTGGTCACCTGCTTGTTCTTGGCGATGTATTTGATAGACAGGGCACATGCCTATCCTCTACATGGCCCTAGGGATGCTTGTCATGTCATTGAAGTCTGTGACGTCTTCCCTCCAGGAAGAACCCACCCTTTAGGGACAACATGAAGAATAAATGACCAAGTAAAGCTTCTTAGGGATGAATTATTATTCTATCTCTCTACAATGTGAGGGATCCAGGAGGAGATAAGCATTTGAAGAGCAAGAGGGCCCTGGATAGATAATATTCCTGCCAGAAGCTTGACATTGGGCATTCTGATTTCTAGAACCATAGGAAAGATGTATTCCTTTAGGCCATGAAGACAGGAATCAGTTCTCATGAATGGGACTACTGCCGTGAGAAATACCTAAAAATATGTAAATGTCTTTGGAACTGGGTAATGAAAAGATGTTAGAAGAGCTTGGGTGCATGGTAGAAGAAGACAAGGTTTAGGGAAGTCAGGTGAGGTTTCAAATCAATTCTAGTGAGAACTCACAAGGAAGAGAGAGCTATAGAGAAAGCCTTCATCTTCTTAGAAAATATCTAAGTAACTATGAACAGAATGTTGGTTGAAATACAGACAAAGCCAGAAATGATGGGATATGTTTGTAATTCTCTAACCTCAGCACTTGGGAGTCCAAACCAGTCACGAGTTTAATGCCTGCAAAGGCCATAGAATGAGATCTGTCTAAAATGAACAAAAAAAGAAAAGAGCAAGCAAGGGACAGATGATAAAAGTCATTCTGGTGAAGTATCAAATGGAAATGAGGAATGTGGTTTGGAAACTGGAGGAAAGGCATGGTTTCTATGAAGTGGGAAGGAACAGGGGTCATACTTGTGGTCTCATGTTTTATGGAAGACAGGGTTTGTGAAGGATGAATTGTTGGTGAGTGATGAAATTTCTAAGCAGTGTTAAAAGAGTGGCTTAGTTCCTCTTGGCTGCCTATAAACAAGACCAGAAGTGACTCTAGGACAGACTTAATAAGCAAAGAAGAAACCAGACATTCAATCTTAAGAAATTCTCGAGGTAATCAAATGGAGAGAGAGAGACAGAGACAGAGACAGAGAGAAAGAGAGAGAGAATGCAGCTAGAAAAGAACATAGAGAGGGTAGCCAACTGACCCTTTGATAAGGTTAGGGTGGGTGTAAACCATGGAACTTACCAGCTACCCCAGCAGGAAAACTGCCAGTTTGGACAAGAATAAGAAGGAATGAAGTACAGTTATCTGATGTCTAGGATTTTACAGGACAAGTTCATAGAGCTATTGGCCTTGAAAGTGTTATATTCTTCAAAACAAGGAAAGAATGACCTCAAAGGAAATTCAGAGCTCATCAGAGATGCCTCCTTGGTTTTTGAAAGAAAGGCAACTGATTCACTTTCAGCAGGTCAGATAACCTTTTCCCAATGTCACGGCTTTCTACTTGTGCTCGGCAGAGCTTAGGGTCAGGACCACAATCCCAATGGGTCTGAAAGTAAAACTTCAAGTCACAGAGAATTACTCTCCATGCTTAAGTACTCAGAAGACTCACGTTAGCGGGAGTGGGCACTCTTAGTTTCCAGCTATCACCCCTGTCTCCTCTCCAGCTTCTCTTCTAGTGAGTATATCTACCTATGCCCATAGCATCACTGCAGTTCAAAAGCACTCAACTTATCTGACTTGACACATTCACCGATGAAGAAGAATTTTGCCTCCAGACAAACTAAACCTTGAGACTCACCCGTATCTGATTTAGATGATATTTAAATAAGATTTTGAAGTTGTACTTTAGACTAGAATGAGATAAGATTTTAGGAGCTCTTGGAATGCAATGAATAATTTTTTGTACAAGAGGAATATGATTGCAGGGTGGGGTGTAGGATTGGAATGATGTGAACTGTCCAAATTTTTATTTTAAACACCAACCCTACTGTGGGAGTATTAGTAGGAGAGGTAGCTCCTGGTGAAAGGGATTAGTGCCATTCCATTCCAGAGAAGTCTCTGTCCTTCTGTTACTTGAGGATACAGCAGGAATTAAATCTGAAAACCATGAAATGACTGTCACTAGAGACTGAATCAACCAATATCTTGACCTTGGTCTTCCAGTCCCCAGAACTGTAAGAAATACGTATTTCTTAAGCTACTCAGTCTATAGCAATTTATTGTAGCAGTCTAGACTAAGAAACATCTCAGTGAGTTGTAAATGACACAATGAGTGTCAAGGACTGGAGCAATGGAATTGACTGTTGAGTACTGACAAAGCTCGGAACTGGTAGCAGGAAGGGGGGTGTGAGCCACTGCTTTGGAACTTAGAATGAGCAGGAGTTCTAGCTAGATAAGCTCTTGGTCTTCCCTCTTGGTCCTCTCTGTATTGTAGCAAGCTGTGTTTCAGAGTTTCACTGAGGCTGCAGGAGGATAGGCAAGTTTGGGGGTAGGGTCGAGCAAGAGTTCTGGAGTCACATTCTAAACCAGGCATGAGGCAGAGCTGACTCTAAACAAGAGAATCTGTCCATACTGCCCCCACCTTCATGCCCCAGCCCCCTCCCATCCCTGGGATCATTTACACAGCCTCCCAATGTTTTCTTTCTTTCTGTTTCATCTTTCCTCTTACAGTTTATGCCTTGCTCTCCATTACCCAGAATGATCATTTACATATATTCTATCATGCCATTCCTCCACTCAAAGCCCAGCTGCCCCCAACACATGTGTCCTTCCTATTGGCTCTATATTAAGCCTCTAAGCCTATCTATGATCTGACCTCTGATTCAAACTTTCTCTTCCACCACCTCCCATCCCCCCTCACTAGAGCCACTGAGGTTTCCCTTGGTCTGGACTTTAGAATCACTTTCAGGAGATTTCCCTCAACATTTCCCATAATGAGCTACTTTTCATGTTCTGAAAGCCTCCTCTTTGCAAAGACCTTTTCGAAGCCCACAGCCCACATTCTTCTTCTTGGTAAGCCTCTTCGGGTCCCTCTGCTCCACATCTCCCTTGGTTCCAGCATATGTATAGATGCAGCTGTGCACATACAGATGCTGTGCTTAGATAGGAACTTTCACTCTCTGGGGGAAAGAGGACACCTGCACTATTCCCATGCCAAGACTTCTACAACTAAGTAGAAGTCCTCTGTTCCCAAACCCAACCAAAGCATCCACCCAAACCTGGGGCCCATTTTTGTACTAAGTTATGAATTGACTCAAACTAGAATGTCAAGATGGGGTATTTTGGTGGGTTGTCCCTTTGAGACAGTATGCAAGTACCTCGAGGGGTCTGTGATATCTTGATTCAGGTCCACCTCGGAGTGTTTTGGTGCTTTCCTCTTCTCTTATGCATGGAGTTTTGGACAAAGAGTCTTCTATGTTTCTTTAAGGGTCTACAAACAATCCCCACTGCCCATTATCAGAGATCAGCTCACTAAACTAAAAAGTTGTCCCATACTTTGAGAAGAGTCCTAGGCTCACAACCCCAGAACTCACAACTGCCACCATGTAACCTGTGAGAGCCAGATACCAACTCTTAGTACTTGTGATTTGGGAGTGAAGAAATAATGAGTATTGTTGCTATAAAGATGGTTTGGCTTACAATGGATAATGACCATAACCTAAGACATTCTACATAAAGAAAATTATTGCAAAATTATCAAAGTTGCAACCACCCCAGGAACCAGATTCTCATTTCACTCTTTTGCTTATTTATTTATCTTTCTAGGACATTCCATGATGACTGAAGTAGAGACATTTGTAATGAAAGGATGGTATCAGCCTGGAATTCCTGCTGTCAGGATAAATAGAAAATCCTTTGCTATTTGATTGTCAAGGATGAAATTAATAGCTCCCCATAAATGTTGAATAAAATGATCTGTTTGTTCTAGGAACAGCTGGAACAATCTTTTGTTTGCTTTCTCCACCCTTGTGCTTGTCCTTCTCCTCAGAGTAAGATGACTAATTGGCTTAGCAAGGTCATGAAGTCACCATCTTCCCCTTTCACGCTGCAAGAGCCCTACAGACCCAGGTGGTGTGCATGCCATGTTGAGCCTGTCCTGGCGAAGAAGCTGCTGTGTGCTGGGTACTGGACTGACTCCTCCTGTTTTTTAGAGTTGGTGGCCTAGGGCTCCTCCAAACACTGGTCGGAGGCCTGAGGACAAGGCTCTGGAGGGGCTTTCCAATGGCACGGAGACAACCCTCACCATCTTCATCTGCCTAAAAACCAAAAGACCTGAAACACAAGCATACATGCTGACATGGACCAGTTCCCAGAAGAAACAGAAGGTCCACAAGGCTCCCACAGATGGAGGAGTTGAGGTCCCGCCCCATCACCCCTTTACTCCCCCTCTCTCCATTCCTTTTCTTTTTTTCAGGAGAGTTATATTAATGCACACTATCAGAGAAAAGCTCTTTCCTGTTGACATATGTATTTTAAATTATAACATTATCATAAATTTCATCTTGTTCAGTATACCCCAAATATTATCATTCCTGGATATAAATTGATGAGCTATTTCATATTCTTGTGTTTTGTGCTGAGTCTTCAAAATCTAGCATATTTCAGTGCCTTACTACTTGCTAATGACACTTGACATATTTAAGAGCCACCCACACAGGGCTGTTGGCCACTAGGTTGGCCTGCGTACTTCAGATAACAGGAAACCCCAAAAAGTTTTGAAATAAAAACTCTGCACAGATAATGAGAGAAGAAACAATCACAGACCACTGCTCATGAACATAGATCCAAATAACCTCAGCAAAAATACTGGTCAACTGAGGCCGCTCTACATATAAGAATTAGACTAGAGAGATAGCTCAGTGGTTAAAGAGCACCAGTTGCTCTTCCAGAGGACCCAAGTTTAATTCCCAGCACCTACATGTCAGCTCACAACCACCTGTAAATCCAATTCTAGATCAGTGGTTCTCAACTTGTGGATCATGATCCCTTTGGGGACAAGTCAAATGAATCACAAGGTTGCAATCAGATATTTACATTACAGTTCATAACAGTAGTAAAATTACAGTTATGAAGTAGCAACTAAATAAGTTTGTGGTCAAGAGTCACCACAACATGAGGAACTGTATTGAAGGGTCTCAGCATTAGCAAGGTTGAGAACCACTGTTCTAAAGAATCTGACGGCCTCTTCTGGCCTCTCAGAGCATTGCTCATGTGTGCTACCAGACATACATCCAGGCAAACCAACCATACGCATCATAAATAAATAGATAAATAAATAAATAGATAGATAGATAGATAAATGAGAGAGAGAGAGAGAGAGAGAGAGAGAGAGAGAGAGAGAGATTACTAAAGGCCCCAACATTACCCTATAAGTTCCATTATATTTTATAAATTCTGCTAAGACTTTGAAAGTCAAGAAACAGAGCTGGGCAGTGATGGTGCACACCTTCAATCCCAGCACTTGGGAGCCAGAGGCAAGTGAGTTCGAGGCTAGCCTGGTCTTCAGAGTGAGTTCTAGAGCAGCCAGGACTGTTACACAGAGAAACCCTTTCTCGAAAAAATCAAAATAAATAAATAGAAGAAGAAGAGGAGGAGGAGGAGGAGAAGAAAGAAGAAAGAAAGAGATAATTAAAGTGGCATATTAAGCATCTAAATCATTATGCTGGTAGTGTAGCACGGTGGTAGGATGGTAGAACACATACATGAGGCACTGGACTAATCTTCATCACCAAATAAATAAAACTGTGAGTCATTAACAGAGAATTGTCTATAACTATAGCTATTTGTATATGAGAAACCTAATCCTAAGAGAAAACAAAGGAAACACTGAAGGCTACTTCTCTATGACGATTAGTGGAACTATGACACATAACAAATGTGACCGGAATGCATTAAAGAAGTGACAGGTCCACCCAGGAGGCACCATTCTGAAGCAGCAAGAGTGGGTCGCCTAGGGAAAGTAACTCATCAGCTGATCCCTACGGGCTTCCCAAGGTTGAAATGGTGCTTCTCTGCCAGGAGGGGCAGACCAAGCAGGAGCTTTAGAAACAGGAACTACAGAAGACAAGGCCACCAAGAAGCTCCCTGATGTCAGCTGCCTCTGACACCATGGGGATGGGAAGCCCTCACAGTGCCGGTTCTACATATCGTGACCTTACAGTGAGCTGTCCTTCCCCTAAGGGGTCCTTAGGACTAACGGCCATGTGGGCTCAGAGCAATTCTCTGGAAGGTTCTGAGTCACTCACTACAGCTGGAGTATGGTGCAGCATTCTGGAAGAGGCTTGGCAGTGAGAACTTCTGTCCCCAAGGAGAAGAGAAGCCTGACTGTATTTAACATTAATATCTCATTCATTAAAGATGCAAAATAAGTTTAATGGGAAATTTTCCTCTCTTGGACTTTTTAATTCTCTTATACATTATATCCTGACCACAATTTCTCTTTCCCCCACTCCTCCAAGCACTCATTACCTCCCCTCTCCCCCAGATCCACTCTTCCTCCATTTCCCTTCAGAAAAGTGCCGTTCTCCCAGGGATATCAACCAAACAAGGCATAGCAAGTTACAATGAGACTAGGCACAAACACTTATATCAAATCTGAAAGAGGCAACCCAGAAGGAGGAAAAGGGTCACAAGAGAAGGCAAACAAATCAGTGGCACCCCACGCCCACTGTTAGGAATCCAATAAGAACACCAAGCTATACACACAACCATAATATATACACAGAGAACCTATCTCAGGCCCATATAGGCTCCGTGATTGTCGTATGCAAAAATTTTAAAGCCTCAAATTCCCCTCTAAATGTTAAATTTGACTTACAAATTATTATTCTGTTAGGACATTTTGGAAAATATGTGCAAATCTAAGTAAACTTTCATTTCCTCTTTGATCAGTACTGGAGAAATTTCATATAAACTGCTTAAAATAAAAAGTATAGTAATTTCAGTGATTCCTATGAAGCTACCCCTAAATGTAGTACAATAATCCTTCCTTATCCACAGGGGACGTAGTCTTCAGTTGATGCCAAAGACCAGGGACAGTGCCAACCTCTAGATCCAATGTCTTTTCTATATAGACACATCTGTAATGAAGCTTAATTTATAATTTAGGCAGAGAAAGAGATTGACAGTAACTAATAACAAAGAGAACAATTGTAGCCATGTTACACTAAGTATAAGGAGATTGTCCCTCTTATCTAGATCAGACCAATGTGATCACAAGAGTCCTTACCAGTGGCTGAGATGACAGAAGAGTCAGGGGAAATGGTGTTGCTACTAGCTTTGAAGAGATGAGGTACCTAGACTTGGAAAAGTAAGCATTTTTCTCAGCTGCTCCTAGAACTTGCAGACTAGAACAGTCCCGTCAAAACCTGGACTTAGCACAGTACCACCAGTGTCAGGCTTCTGAATGATGCCTATGGGTCAGTTCACATCAGTTGGATGGCTATGTGCTAAGCAGTGTTTGTGGTCATTTGTAACCACAGAGATGGAAAACTAATATGGCCCTTCAATGGCCTTTTAAATTGAATAGATCAAACTTGAAGCTGTAGAAAAATCTATGCTGTGTAAAGCATTAAGGTGCTGACTTATAAACCTCATAACATTCCCGTGTGGCTTGCTCACCAACTTGATGGCATGAGTCTAAAACCAATTTTGCATTTTGAACTTAATCCACAGCATGGTGTGGTGAGAGGGTTACATTCTGCTCCACTGCTGCAAGACTGGAAAGTGAATGTATGGATCATCCTGACAGAAATGAAAGACTGTATAGAATTCACTCCCCCATGAGCCCTGCCCTGGGCATATGAGATGCCTATCATATTCTCAGGTGCACATCGTGACCCCATTACCCACTTTCTACTCATCCACGTGGTGAGCATTCTGGGCTCCCATTCACAAAACATTGCTGAAAGATCAAAATTCCTCACTTATAACTTTCCATCCCCTTCCTGCCTAACAACCAGAAAGGGACGAAGAGTTGTTCACAAGATAATTAATCATCTGTGGCATGATCAAAGACTTGGGGGACTACAGTTTGTTTGCTTTTGTTTGTTTGATACAGGGTGTCTTTGTTAAATTTAAGCTAGTCTCGAACTTACAACATTCCCTATCTCAGCATCTGGATGTCAAGAGTACAGACTATGCCACTACCCAGCCACTAAAACAATTCTTTAGTTGCTTAGTTATTTTCTAATTGCAAGTTCAACTGTTTAACAAAAGAAAATCTGAAGTCCTGACGTCATACAGTAGGCCCCCAGTCTTCCCTCCCCCTAAGTGGGACCAGAGCTCTGTTGGGGCTCAACCCCTTCCTGGGCCTAGGAAATGTGACCCTGACTTGTTCAGGATTTGCCTAAAATCACCCCACAAAAGAGACAGCAGCTGATAATAGCATAGGGCTTCATGAGAAGCACACACATCCCATATCCTGCTTGTGAGACTGCCGGGACAACACATGGAGCTGTCTTATTTTAAATCAGTTCAGAGTTCACCAAACTTTGTCCTCTCCCCTACAGGACAGAGACTCCCAAGAGCAGCGCAGAAACCCAACGTAATTTACCCAACGACAGCATCCCCTTCTGCCTAAGGTTATGTGCTGAGGTGTGCTAGGGGTCAAGGTGACTAACTGTGACCTTAGACTGAAGTCACTTCTGTGGGGCAAGTAGGAAGCAGGCTGAAAATCCACACTGCTGCAGGCTTTACTCCCTGACTAGAACCATGTGTTTCAGTTTCCTTGTTCTAAAATGGTAATGATCACTGATGAGACAGAACAGTACTTCCGGGGCTTGTACAAAATGCATGGAATACTACTGACAAGTCCTCAGCCCCGCTTCCATAACTAGCAAACAGACAGTTGCCATAAGATTTGCTACTGTTATTCAAAATAGATAGCAATGCCTTTAAAGAATGAGGCGGGGGAGAGGTTTCTTCAAGCCTTAGATATATATATACACAAAACAAACAATATATACAAATAAGAGTATGATGAGGAATATCTGTTGAACATACCTAATTGTTCAATGCTGGTAAGATAGAAGAGAGGTCTCTTCCTGGGACAAAGGGATGGGTCCTCCGTCTTAGATTCCAATGTCCTTCCTTTGGAAGTGTAGAATGTGAACCTGACATTTGGGATCAAGGCCACATCTTGGTCACCATGACTACACACACAAGGTCCTCAAGCCTGGTCATCTAACTTCTCCTTCAATCCTATTTCTGTTCTCTGTGTTTCAATGTCCTCATCGCAGCTTCTTCTTTGGGCCAAAGACTGGCCTGTGGCAGTTTTATATCCCTAGCAGTTGTCAGGGCTCCTCTGTGTGCTGATATCAACTGTGAGCAGCAGAAACTAGAGCTGTTGGCACCAGCTAGGAACCCAGACAGTAACCTAACAGAAACTTCCCTACCCCGGGTTGTCAGAAGTCCATTCTTCATTTCCAAATCCAAGGTTGCTTTCTTCTTCCCCGCCCACAATTCTAACAGGCTGGATCCTAAGACTGACAGCAAGTTTTCCCCACCATAAGCATAAATTCTCAAGAGAATGAAAATGGAGAGAAAGCTTTACAACAATGGACATATTAGAGAGAGCTGGCCCCAGAAGCAGAATTCATTAAAAAAAAAAAAAAGAGAAGAAGAAGAAGGCATGGGGGAAGGAAGGAAGGAAGGAAAGAAAGAGAGAGGGAGAGGGAGACAGAGAAAGAGACATGTAAAAATCAGAGCCAGGTATTTTTCCACTCAGCGTATAGTCCAGGGTGTGCTTCCCTGAGCCCCTTTCCTATGAAGGGTGTGTATGTGTTTGAACAAGCTTATTCATGAAAAATGCTCTATGGGAATATTTACTCCAGGTTTATAACAGCCTCCGTGTGTTTATGCTTTTTAAACCTCCCAGAAGTTAAAAACAGGAAGTCCTAGTTGGCCCAACAGATGTAAACTTAAGCACCATGGGTCTGCCATGGGAAAGAGGCCCTTCAAATGCATTGTGGCGCTTCGGCAGCTTGTACCAGGAAGACAAGGCCTGGGTGTATTCACGCCAGAGACCTGCTCTAAGCTTGATGACTGAAAACCATCCTTGACTTAGAGCCTCCAGGTTTGCCCTGCACAATGAGCCATATGGAACTAAAACCAAGGCTGGATCCTTTTGAAGGCTCAAGGAGAAAACCTTCCTTTACCTCATCTGGCTTCTTGAGAACTTCTGACACCACTGACATCCTCACTATAAGCCCTGGTCCTCTGTCTGTCTGACCTTCTTGTGATCCTTTTACAACACCATAGAGCCTGCCTATGTAACGCAGGATATTCTCAGGATCCTAGTCACAGTCTCATTACTTCATAATGGGATGTATTCACAGACAGTAGAGAGTAATAGTTGGCATTGTTGGAGTGGGTGTCCATAATTAAGTCTACAAGAATGTCTTTAAATATTCACCATTTTTTTCTCTTGATTTGTTATTGCTGTTCTTTTAACCATGGGTAGAATAGTTCTTGCCTACAGAGAAGGGAGGGCGACTCTCCTGGCCTCAGTGAGGACAGTTCAGCTCTGTTGTTAGAGTCTCACCATCCAGAGGACTGAGATGGGTAGTCAGCTCAGGATCAAGGGGAGAAAAGAAGCTGAGTGCCCAAGTTATATCGCAAAGGTCGAGACACCGGGAGAGGTGGAGCATGGCATTTCACAGTAACTCACAGTAACTCAGAAAGACCCAGCTACTGCCAAACCATTCATCCACTGTATGTCTTAAGTACCAGTTTTTTTCTACGTTTGCTTCTTCATGTGCCATTTGGACTTCTGTTCCTCTCCTTCTAACCAAGCCCTCTTCACCACAGCTAAAACTATCCTAACCACATTTCACTTTAGCCCCCTTCTCCTCCCTGCACAGCACTGCCTACCTGTCAGCTACTTTTCACCACTAAGGCAGTGAAAAAGACAGGGCCCTTGCAAAAAACAGGGCCATTCTGACACAGAATCTAAGCTCCATCGCCAACAGCACCACCGTGTGGCAGGAAGAGGAATAGTAGTCATGGGCTGAGCAGAGAGGCCTCTTTCATAGACTGACTTTTGTTTTAAGCTCCCAATGGTCCAGGAAGATATACTGCCTTTAAAACATTCAGTCAAATAACAATAATAAATATGTATTACATGTCTAATAAGCTATAAGAACATAGTTGATATCCACTTGCTTGGTAGGTAGCACACCAAACAGTTGTTTTCTTCACACTTGGAGGTAACTTTTTACTTTGACATAGTTTCGAACTTTCTTTCTGATTTTTTTTCAACATAGGGTTCCTTACATATCCCTGGCTGTCTTGGAACTATCTCTGTAGAGCAGGATGACCTCAAACTCAGAGATTTACCTGCCTCTGCTTGAGTGCCGGGATTAAAGCATGAGCTACCACTGCCCTGTGTACTTTCAAACTTTAAAACATTAGTACAAGAATTCAACTCTGCCTTTTACTCATATTTAAAAATTAATTACATAATGTTCCATGTGCTTTGTAAACCCCACACACACAGAGACACAGACACACACGCATACTTTATTCCTAAATTGGGTTGGATAAATGACCTCTCATTTATTGCACTGTTGAATTCGTAAGGAAACCACAATCCATTACACACATGCCTACAGCATTGTTCTAATAATCAGAAAACTCTGCACTGATACAATATATTGTCTAACCCACAGACCGTATTTCAGTTCCATCGATCATCCCTATAATGTTCTTCATATAACAAAAAATTTTAATCATCATACTCTTAAATCCTTCAAGACTAAATGCATAAATTTAGTTGGCAGAATGTGATAATTATATACAATTATTAGACAGGATATTATGATGTTAACAAATCAAGCCTGTCCACACTTTATATCGAATAGCTAAGTTAAGGGAGTACTTAGCCAAAGTATGTAAGTATGTAATCTGCTGAATTTATATAGTGGTTTTAAAGCGCTTTTCTAGCTGTGGTGATGAATGCTTATAATCCCAGCACTTGGGAAGAAGATGGATTATAAATTTTAGGCCAGCCTAGACCACATAGCATGAAAGTTGAAGTGAAAATATCAAGCCAAAGAGACCTGCATCAGAGCACTGAACTGAGCTCCCAAAGTCCAGTTGAAGAGTAGGAGGAGTGAGAATATGAGCAAGGTGGTCAAGACCACAATGGGGAACACCCACTGAAACAGTCTACTAGAGCTAATGGGAGCTCACCAACACCGGCCGGACTGGGAAGAAACAATCATAGGACCAAACTAGTCCCTCTGAATGTGGTTGACAGTTGCATGGCTGGGGCAGACTAAGGAGCCACTGGAATTGGCACCAGGATTTATCCCTACTGCTTATACTGGCTTTTGGGGAACCTATTCTCTTTGGATGATACCTTGCTCAGCCTAGATATAGTAGGGAGGGCCTTGAACCTTCCCCAAAGCAATGTGCCTTACCCTCTCTGAGGAGCGGATGGGGAGTGGGCTGGGAGGGTAAGTAGAAGGATGGGAGGAGGGGAGAGAGTGGGAACTTGGATTAGGTATGTATAAGAAAAAAAAAGATAGTTTGTTTTCTTTTTTAACAAAAGAAAGGAAGGAAGAGAGAGAGAGAAAGAGAGAGAAAGAAAGAAGATATAAAGTGAATTGACATGTGTAAACCCAACAGGGATACAGTGAGTGACCTTCAAACAATAGAGCAGAACTCCTGATCGACTCACAGCAGACACAATTCCAGAAAAATTGCATCTGGCATGGAAACTACAAGGTGCAGAGACCAATACAAACTGCACCCAGAGCACAAGCCTTGCGTTATTACCAATGTTTGCCTCAAAACAATAACAAAAGGTGTCCGGACCTTTCCTGGTCCTAGAGCTAAAGAGGAGGCTGCTCTATTTCCAGGATGTCTTGGAGTGGGAGGGTGTTTTGTTTACACTGGTCCAGGAAACAACATGATTTCTCTTGATTCACCACCTACAGCCGGTCTCATTGTTTGTCTAATATGAAATCATTGTTGAAAGATAAAAATGGAACAAGGAGGAGGGCTGCATTTGGAGGAGTGGTGCTGGTGCCAGATTACATAAACCCTTCCTTGGCATTGCTTCAAACAGAGAAAGAGAAGTACACAGCGCAGGACCACGGGGTCAGTGCAGAGAGAGTGCAGGTTGGAGTCCTCTTGTTCAAAACAACTTCTCTCTGTCTTCCTGAGAGTTCCCTCGCCAGACATCATGGTGAAAAGCCCCATGAAATAAGCTGGGTTTTTGAGATCTAGGACAATATATAACTCTATGTGGAACATTTTGGCCAATCTTTAAAGCTGCAAACAAAATAGCTTCATTTTGTGTCTAAGTTCCATCAGAGAGTATTATGGTCACTTGTGAGCCACACTACAACACCGGGATCTGACTCACAGTAGGTGCTTGAATAATATTGGCTGATTCTACAAAAGAAAAACATATATATATATATATATATATATATATATATATATATATATATACATACACACACACACACACACATTCTTTTGAAACCCTCACTCTTACTATTTAATTACAGGAGTTAAAAATATTTCTCCGTCAACATTGAAACTGTCAATTAGTACAACTTAAATATATTATGATAACCAGGCATAGAGACATATACCTGCAATCCGAGCTATAAGCTGAAGCAAGAGGATTTCAGGTTCTAGGTAAGTCTGGGTTACAGAATGAGAAGTTTGTTTCAAAATAAAAATTCGTATAATGTGATGATAAATAGAATGGGAATTCACTGGGCAGTTGAAAAGGGAGCACATGCGGAATAATGTTGTTTTCTGGAAGTCAACAGCAATACTTTGATTTATATATCAATGTTAGTCTGTTTGCATGCCTATGTTACACACTTTCAGTGGCCTTGCCTGTACTAGGCTTCTCCAGAGAAAGAGAACAGAAAGTATCTACTTACAGGCATTTATTATAAGGGATGCAATTATACAATCTGACAAGTCCCCAGTTCTACAGGACGGGGGCAAGCTGGAAGTCTAGGTTCCAGTGTGTGTACTGCTGGGCTCAAGACACAGAAGAGCCTGTTTCACTTTGAATCCAAAGACAGGAAAAAGCTAATGTCCGACATTCAGGACCATCAGGCATAGACAATTTCCTTTCTTGGGGGAAGAGAGGACAGCCTTCTTGTGTTTCAGCTGATTAGATAAGGCCCACACTCACTAGAGAAAACAATCTACTTTAGTCAGTCTACTATTCAAATGTCACTGGCACCCAAAAGACCTCTCAAAAATATTCAGATTAAAGTTTGACCAAATACCTAGGTATCCTGTAACTCGATCAAATTAACACACAAAATTAACTATCACAAAGTAAGACCAAATACTTTGTGTCATAATGTGGTTTCTTTTGCTGTGATACTACAACCAAAAGTAACTTGGGAAGAAAGGGATTTTCTTTTTTTAAACTTATTTATTTATTATTTTTAGATTTTATCTTCTGTGCAAACATTTTGCCTGCATATATGTCTAAATGCTGAGAGGTGTTTATTTGCAAGAGCAGAGAGGCCCTCATGCTGGTACATGGAGCCCTAGCCATACTTTCTCACATGTTCATACATTGATCTGCAGAAGCCAGCCCACCTAAGTCATTGAAGCCTGGAAGCCTGGTGCTTGTTCGTGGTTTGCAGCATGCTGAGACCTTCCGCCCTTGTGCTCCTCTGTGACTCCTGTGTTTTGCTTTTGCTGTTTCTCTGATTTAGCACATCAGCAGCTGTTCTAACATCCAGCATATCCTAGTAACACCTTTATCTGACCACAGTGTATCTGGCCCTCATTTACCTACAAATTAAAAATTAAATCAAAGAATCCTCCAAACTTGGAGCAAATCAACTGGTAATAAAGCAAATTTGATGTCACTTGGGCATCTAAATGCTGGCAATTATCCCCAAACCTTTCTGCTGTTTTAACTTAATTCAGATTCTGAGCCCATTGGTTGTGGGTCCTGACAAGTGGCCTAATTTTCCACTATGTCTGGAATATTTTACGTCTTCCATTTAAGTTTTGGGTGCACAGTCTACTCTTCAAAGAACTTGTGACAGTTTGCACTAAATACTGCATCACAGTGGTAAGCTACGTAAAAATACAACCAGGACCCTTCCCAGAAGACAAAAGTCACACCTGTAAATCAATAGAAAGTGGAGACCCAGATATGGTAGCCATTAAGAATTCTGTATCAATATGAAATTTTAATATTCAGGAGATAGAACACTTTAACAAAAACCACATCAACAGATGTTAGAGATTCAGTGGGAAAATTTCCTACACCTAGTGGACATAGAAACTGACATCTTTAAAGAAAAAGTGGGTAAGAATATGACCAAAAAGGTCAAGACCATGAGGGGTTCACCGACTGAGATGGTTTGCCTGAGATAATGGGAGCTCACCAACTCCAATTGGACTGGGAATGAACAAGCATAGGATCAAACTAGTCCCTCTGAATGTGGTTGACAGTGGGCAGACTGAGGGGTCACTAACAGTGGCACTGGGATTTGTCTCTACTACATGTACTGGCTTTTGGGGATCCTATTCTCTTTGGATGTATACCTTGCTCAGCCTAGATGTAGTGGGGAAAGTCTTGGACTTTCCACAAGGCAAAGTGCCTTACCCTCTTTTAGGAACAGAGGGGGTGGGGTGGTAGGGGATGTAGAGGGAATAGGAGGGAATTTGGATTGGTATTTTTTAAAATAATAAAAAAAAGAAAAAGTGGGTAATACATGGTAGAGTAGAAAATGAGCCTACTCCAAGACCCAGAAACCTGTGTTGAACATAGTCTGAAATTGAATCACAAAAGATAAGCCAATAAGGATGAATGAAACCTGGGATGACCTAAATACCCACCAATAGTGGAGGAGATCTATATAACACACTTACAAAGTAGAGTGCTCTACATGGTATCAGTGGCTTATCAACAAGGGTACACTTTAAAACATGAATCTTGCTTGAAGGAAAAGGGGTTGGAAGTCATTGTTTAGCGGCTGTAAGTTTCAATTTGGGAAGAAAAAAACACTGTGGAGGTAAATGGCTGTGATGGTTACACAGCAATGTGTGCATATGTAAGGCCACTGAAAAGGATAAGTGATTTGGTTACTGTTCTACTGCTATGATGAAACACCATGACCAATACAACTTCTAACAGAAAGTTTCAGAGAGTTGGTCCATGGCCATCATGGTGTAGAGCATAGCAGCAGGCAGGCAGGCATGGCACAAGAGCAGTGGCTATGGGCTCATACCTAATTCACAAGTCGCAGGCAGTGAAAGGGCTAGACTGGGCCTGGCTTGGGTATTTTAAACCCCAAAACCCATCTCCAGTGACTTACTTCTTCCAACAATGCCACACCCACTCCAAGGCCATACCTCCTAATCCCTCCCAAACAATTTCACCAGCTGGAGACGAAGCAGTCAAGCATATGAGTCTATGGCAGCTAGTCTCATTAAAGCCATCACAACATGTAAAAGGGGTGAAATGGTAAGCTATATATCCCATAATCATTTCATATGTGTAGATACAGGCATTTATATTCTCCATCAAGAAACACCAATTTGAACATTTACATTCACTCTATACACATACTGAATTGTAACATTATATGTCAATTTAAAAATAAAAATTTAGAAAAGGTTTCAAAAGTTTTAAAGCACAAAAATATTGACTTATTAATTAGTTGTATACACTTTTCTGTATTTCAAATTCTGTAATCAATCAACCAGTAGAAGAGAGGTTTGATCTTGTTCTTGACAAACTCTTTGAGTGTGCAGGCATCTTTTAAATATGACTGACTATGAGAGTGTTGGCAGCACATCTCACTCACATACAACACACATAGACCCACAGAGTTCATTCCATTCAGTAGGAGGAAAAAGAAAACACTGGAGGAAGAAGAAGGTGGATAATGGAAGCTGGTCCCCCAGGCATTGCCCAGAGGGCAGATGGAATGTCAGAGAGCAGGAGCTGAGGAAGCACCCCAGGTTGGTGGAGGAAGGAGAAAGATGAGCCAGTAGTCTGAATGTTCCATGGCTGGCCAGTGCTGAAGGGCTGAAGTCAGTTGGCATGTTTCATTTCTTCCACTGAGCAGCTCACTTCACTCAGAAAGGCCCATCTGGGCTGGAGAAATGGTTTTGCAGGTAAGAGCACATATTGTTCTTGTGGAGGATCCAGGTTAAGCTCCCAAGAGATTTATCAGGATGCTCACAACTGCTTGTCACTGTCGCTCTAAGAGAATCTAACTCTAGCCCTGGACTCTGAGGGCACCTGCACTCACACGTGTACATGTCCACAGATATACACATAATTATAAAAATAAAATAAATCTTTAAGAAAGGAGGAAGAAGGACCACATTATGCTTCTCCCCAACTAGCAAAGGGCTTGTATTATTTCTATTTCACTTTAGTGGAATTAATGATGAAAATGTCGAAAAGCACAGAGATATATGCAAAAAATACTAAGCCAGCAAGCATTGTTGTGAGACATTTAAGTAAAGAAATTATCTTTAGAAACAATTTATATCAATAAATGTTAAGGTAGGCATTTGTGGTAAACCAAAGACACATGTGACTTCCTGGAAGCGTTCTGACTCTCTGCTCCAGCAAGCCCTCCTTAGTTGAAGTCATGTTTGCACTGGGCCTGGAAAGGCGATGCAGAGATCTCAGGGCTTATCATCCCCTAGACTGAGAGCAGTGCTGAGCACATGCTTCCGCTCCTCAGCAGCCCCAACCCTTACCACCCAGGTCTTCTCTAAGGCTGGAAAGCACTTGAATGGTCACACAGCGGAGATTCCCCATCAGCGAGACCAGCATTGGGCTGATCTGCACCCTTCTTGACCCTCAGGTCGTCCCGATGCCCTTGCTGGCCAGCTCACAGCCTGCCCCATGGCCTACAGATGTCTTCTGGAAAGAGCAGTGGTTTCAACATTTGGAGCCAAACCAGGCAAACCTGTGTTAACAGGGAAGATGAGGGCCAGGCGGTTCTTGTTTGAGGCATGAGGAGAAGTAACAGAACCACAGTGATGGTCTTTCTCTCAGAAAGTGTTTCCCTGCAAGTTGGAACCCTAACACTCCCAGCTCTTTTTTCTGTTGCCCTTGGCACTGACTATATAGATAACATGCCTCTCTTTACTGTTCTCAAAAACAAGATTTTGAAGCTTCCAAGAAATTTTCAGTATGATAATAAGCAAGTGGCCCTGCCAGACCTAGAGCTCAAAGGCCACTGTTATCCTGGTGCAGATGAACTGAGACCTCAAACTGGCCCTGTGACTTTAGGTCTAGAGCCCACCTGTAGGGCTCTCCATGTCTAGAACAAGATTCAAGGTGGGTACCTGCCAAGAGGAAGACCAAAACCCATGAGGAAAGGAAGAAATGACACTATAACACTGGGTGTCTAATCACCATGGCAACCCTCCCACCAGTCTCTCCTTTGTAGACATAGAAATCATCTTTCATATCTCCTTCAATGTCACTTCCTATCCACACCAAGTTAGTTTCAGAGGACAATTAGTGCTCACTCATGTTCCCAACACATTCATGTGTCCCCTCTCTTAGCCGTCTTCCCAGTCCAAAATCACTATCCTGTCTAGACTAATGAGTGGCTTCCTACTGAGACCTCATGTATCCTATCCCACCTTCAGACTTCACTCCAAGAACAGAGTACTCATAAGACTTGGATTGGTTGGTGACAGTCTTCTTTAAAAGATCAAGATAAATTGGTGTCTTTATCTTTTCTCTGGGCATTTGTATATGTTGATTCCCTGTTCAGGGTACCACCTTGCCCCTGCCAACTCCTCTTTATCTCAAGTGTCCACTCAGTCACCTCTCAAGAAGCTCCTACTCCTAAGCCACTACTCCTGGACAGTCTCTAACCTCCTTATGCTCCTCTGAAG
Source organism: Ondatra zibethicus (assembly GCA_004026605.1). Taxonomy (NCBI): domain Eukaryota; kingdom Metazoa; phylum Chordata; class Mammalia; order Rodentia; family Cricetidae; genus Ondatra; species Ondatra zibethicus. Next base: position 1,207 of record PVIU01007573.1, on the reverse strand, counting down.
CTCACACCTCTTCCTGAGGTTACCATATGAGGGTTTTTCTTATGCAGAACCTCGAAGTTCTGGACACAGTTCTAAGAGCTGGTGAGTTGAGGTTGGACCTCAAATGCCCAATAGACCGTAGCCAGGGATGTAGGGATGGCTTACCTGAAAGGGTTTGGCCTGGTCCTTGCCACACTCTGGCACGCCTGATCAGGAGCAGAGCACCTTGGGTTTGTTTCATTTCAAAGGCCCTCAGAGCCATGTGAAGAGTCCACGTGAGTAGATACTGGCTGAGCCCGTGTTTCCTACATGCTTCAAGCCACAATGCATTCCACCCCTATGTACAGTAACGAAGGGGAAACCTTGACTTTGGAAGTGACAGAGAAGCCCCTTCCAGGCATGCTGTCCCTGGGTTCTCCAAAGGGCCCTCTCCTAATTAACTTCAGTTATCAACTTGATAAAACCCAGAGTAACTGAAGGAGTCTCACTTAGGGTTTTGCCTTGACCAGACTGGCCACTAGGCATGTCTGTGAGACTTTTCTTGGTTGCTGGTTGACGTGGAGGAGCCTAGCTCACTGTTATGGTATACCCCTGGAAAGGTGATCCTCAGTTGTATAAAAAAGCTGGCTACACACAAGCAGAGGGGAACAAGTCAGTAAGCAGATTTTTCCATGATTCTTGCCTCAGCCTCTGCTTGAGTTTCTACCCTGACTTTACTTTTCTGCCCTGATGAATAGTGACCTGCAAGTGTATAAAAATAACCCCTTTTCCTCCCCAGGTTGCAATTTCTAGGCGATGACACCTCTTTGAAGTATACTAAAGGCTAGGCATGCTTTCACACACCTGATCCCAACATTCAGGAAACCAAGGCAGGAAGATGGTGGTGAGTTCATCCAAAGCTACAAAGGAAGTTGGAGTCAGTTTGGGCTATGAAGCAAGAAACTGTCTCAAAGAAAAAAAAAGTACTTGTGGCCCATACTTTGGTAGAATTTTTTTAAACAACAAAAAGCAAAATACAAGAAGTTGAAAATGGAAGTGAAAGATCTATTTGACAGGAACTTTAAGACCTTGAAGAAAGACATCGAGGAGGACACCAGAAAATGGAAGGATCTCCCATGCTCCTGGATTGGAAGGATCAATATAGTAAAAATGGCAATTCTACCAAAGGCCATCTATAGATTCAATGCAATCCCCATCAAAATCCCAACAAAATTCTTCATAGACCTTG